>JARSSU010029876.1:0-13216 GCA_029619165.1 Eurosta solidaginis | reverse complement strand
TTTTGAGCAGGTATTTGAGGCACAATGAAAATTATGTACAATGCTTTTTTAATGGTATCTAAATATAGAAACGCAGAACTGGCTAAGGGTAGGCGGGGCTGAAACAATCCTTGAATATAACAAAACAATTAATTTTTGTATGCTAAAAATGTTTTTGAGGCACTTTGAAAATTAGATATGTTAAAATTTAATATTTGAAAAAGATAAAAAGAAATAAGCCAGATTATTAGGTTAGGTCTAAAACTTTGCCAGGTCATTGCAAAATAATTTTTTTTTAATTGGAAAAAATATTCTTGAGGCACTTTGAAAATTAAATATGTTAAAATTTAATATTTGAAAAATATAAAACGAAATAAGCCAGATTATTAGGTTGGGTCTAAAACTTTGCCAGGTTATTGCAAAATAATTTTTTTATTGAAAAAATATTTTTGAGACTGTTTGAAAATTAAATATGTTTTAATTTAATATCTGAAAAATATAAAAAGATATAAGCCAGATTATTTGGTGGGGTCTAATACTTTACCAGGTGATTGCAAAATAACTTTTTTTTTAATTGGAAAAAATATTCTTGAGGCACTTTGAAAATTAAATATGTTAAAATTTAATATTTGAAAAATATAAAAAGAAATAAGCCATGTTATTAGGTTGGGTCTAAAACTTTGCCAGGTCTTTGCAAAATATTTTTTTTTAATTGGAAAAAATATTCTTGAGGCACTTTGAAAATTAAATATGTTAAAATTTAATATCTGAAAAATATAAAAAGAAATAAGTCAGATTATTAGGTTTGGTCTAAAACTTTACCAGGTCATTGCAAAGTAATTTTTTTTATTGAAAAAATGTTTTTGAGACACTTTGAAAATTAGATATGTTAAAATTTAATAGGCACTTTGAAAATTAAATATGTTAAAATTTAATATCTGAAAAATATAAAAAGAAATAAGCCAGATTATTTGGTGGGGTTTAATACTTTACCAGGTGATTGCAAAATAATTTTTTTTTAATTGCAAAAAATGTTCTTGAGGCACTTTGAAAATTAGATATGATAAAATTTAATATTTGAAAAATATAAAAAGAAATAAGACAGGTTATTAGGTTGGGTCTAAAACTTTGCCAGGTCATTGCAAAATAATTTTCTTTTTTAATTGGAAAAAATATTCTTGAGGCACTTTGAAAATTAGATATGTTAAAATTTAATATTTGAAAAATATAAAAGAAATAAGTCAGAACATTAGGTTGGGCCTAAAACTTTGTTAGGTCATTGGAAAATCATTTTTTTTTAATTGGAAAAAATATTCTTGAGGCACTTTGAAAATTAAATATGTTTAAATTTAATAGGCACTTTGAAAATTAAATATGTTAAAATTTAATATCTGAAAAATATAAAAAGAAATAAGCCAGATTATTTGGTGGGGTCTAATACTTTACCAGGTGATTGCAAAATAATTTTTTTTTAATTGGAAAAAATATTCTTGAGGCACTTTGAAAATTAGATATGTTAAAATCTAATATTTGAAAAATATAAAAAGAAATAAGTCAGAATATTAGGTTGGGCCTAAAACTTTGCTAGGTCATTGCAAAATAATTTTTTTTTAATTGGAAAAAATATTCTTGAGGCACTTTGAAAATTAAATATGTTAAAATTTAATAGGCACTTTGAAAATTAAATATGTTAAAATTTAATATCTGAAAAATATAAAAAGAAATAAGCCAGATTATTTGGTGGGGTCTAATACTTTACCAGGTGATTGCAAAATATTTTTTTTTAATTGAAAAAATATTCTTGAGGCACTTTGAAAATTAGATATGTTAAAATATAAAATTTGAAAAATATAAAAAGAAATAAGCCAGCTTATTAGGTTGGGCCTAAAACTTTGCCAGGCCATTGCAAAATATTTTTTTTTAAATTGGAAAAAATATTCTTGCGGCACTTTGAAAATTAGATATGTTAAAATTTAATATTTGAAAAATATAAAAAGAAATAAGTCAAAATATTAGGTTGGGCCTAAAACTTTGCTAGGTCATTGCAAAATAATTTTTTTTAATTGAAAAAATATTCTTGAGGCACTTTGAAAATTAGATATGATAAAATTTAATATTTGAAAAATATAAAAAGAAATAAGCCAGATTATTAGGTTGGGTCTAAAACTTTGCCAGGTAATTGCAAAATAATTTTCTTTTTAGCTGAAAAAATGTCTTTGAGTCATTTTGAAAATTAGATATGTTAAAATATAATATTTGAAAAATATAAAAAGAAATAAGCCAGATTATTAGGTTGGGTCTAAAATTTTTGCCAGGTCATTGCAAAATATTTTTTTTTAATTGAAAAAAATATTCTTGAAGCACTTTGAAAATTAAATATGTTAAAATTTAATATTTGAAAAATATAAAAAGAAATAAGCTAGATTATTAGGATGGGTCTGAAACTTTGCCAGGTAATTGCAAAATAATTTTTTTTTAAATTGGAAAAAATATTCTTGAGGCACTTTGAAAACTAAATATGTTAAAATTTAATATCTGAAAAATATAAAAAGAAATAAGCTAGATTATTAGGTTGGGTCTAAAACTTTGCCAGGTCATTGCAAAATAATTTTCTTTTAGCTGAAAAAATTTCTTTGAGGCATTTTGAAAATTAGATATGTTAAAATATAATATTTGAAAAATATAAAAAAAAATAAGCCAGATTATTAGGTTGGGTCTAAAACTTTACCAGGTCAATTACAAAATAATTTTTTTTTGCTGAAAAAATGTCTTCGAGGCATGTTGAAAATTAGATATGTTAAAATTTAATATCGGAAAAATATAAAAAGAAATAAGCTAGATTATTAGGTTGGGTCTAAAACTTTGCCAGGTCATTGCAAAATAATTTTCTTTTAGCTGAAAAAATTTCTCTGAGGCATTTTTGAAAATTAGATATGTTAAAATATAATATTTGAAAAATATAAAAAAAAATAAGCCAGATTATTAGATTGGGTCTAAAACTTTGCCAGGTCATTACAAAATAATTTTTTTTTAGCTGAAAAAATGTCTTCGAGGCATGTTGAAAATTAGATATGTTAAAATATAATATTTGAAAAATATAAAAAGAAATAAGCCAGATTATTAGGTTGGGTCTAAAACTTTGCCAGGTCATTGCAAAATAATTTTTTTTTAGCTGAAAAAATGTCTTTGAGGCATTTTGAAAATTAGATATGTTAAAATATAATATTTGAAAAATATAAAAAGAAATAAGCCAGATTATTAGGTTGGGTCTAAAACTTTGCCAGGTCATTGCAAAATAATTTTTTTTTAATTGAAAAAATGTTTTTTGAGACACTTTGAAAATTAAATATGTTAAAATTTAATATCTGAAAAATATAAAAAGAAATAAGCCAGATTATTTGGTGGGGTCTAATACTTTACCAGGTGATTGTAAAATAATTTTTTTTTAATTAAAAAAGGTTGTTAAGGCACGTTGAAATTTTAATCAAATTGTTATAAAACTACTTTGCTTATTTATCACTTGGTAACAACATAGAATATTTAATTTAGTTGTATTGGCTTTGGAATTTTTGTCATTGAATTAAGATATTGAAATAATTTTTTACAGTCGAAATTATGCCTACATTGAAAACGAGTTTGTGTGTTTAGTATTCTTTCTACATTAATAAATCTCTGCTATCACAAATATTATTAATAATTTAAAAAAAAATATTGTCAGAAAGAGTGTTTAGATGGGACTTTCTACCTGCCAGGTGTTCGTTATGCCTGCGTGTGAGTGTGAGTGAAATCGTATATCGGCAGCTCTCTGCGTCGAATAATGTTGGCTCTGGCGAAAGCTCGTGATTTAAAGTTCCAATGCTGTTGGTAGTTGAAATTGTGGAGAAAAATTGTATCATGTTATGTCTAAACATTTTTTTAAATAAATATCATTTACAAACATCGAAATGGATAGCAAAAAATTAGTTTGTGTGATTTGTGGCAAAAGCAAAGATAAAGTTATCCTTTTTAATAAAACTAGCCTAAAAAAATGTTATGAAATATTGCTAATTCGGCAATTATAAAAATTAAAATACAAAGACGTTGTTTTGCCATTAAATGTTAACATCAAAGATGGGTATCGTACACAGTGTCACAAAAATTTTCTTGCTGTAATGAACAAATATTATGACAACACTCCAAGGGAATCAGACATATGTACGTCAATCAAGTATTGTAATAATAAATATTTTTTATAATCGTAATCCGTGATTTGTGCTGCTAAACACGTGAACCATCCACTATGCTTCGTATATACTAGAAAACAAAAATCCTAAGAACTTAATATTTACATTACAAATTTTTATTTATTGTTTTAATAATTTCTTTCGGTGGTTTCATGATTTTGTTAATTCATTTAAAAAAAGTTATTCAATTAAAGTTTTTTAATAGTAATAATAGTTTTAGACTCAACCTAATAGTCTGGCTTATTTCTTTTTATATTTTTGAAATATTAAATTTTAACATATCTAATTTTCAAAGTGCCTCAAAAACATTTTTTCAATTTAAAAAAAATTATTTGCAATGACCTGTCAAAGTTTTAGACCCAACATAATAATCTGGCTTATTTCTTTTTATATTTTTCAAATATTAAATTTTAACATATCTAATTTTCAAAGTGCCTCAAAAACATTTTTAGCATGCAAAAATTTATTTTTTTGTTAAAGTCAAGGGTTGTTTCAGCCCACCCGTTACCCAGTTCTGCGTTTCTATATTTAGATACCTTTAAAAAAGCATTGTACATAATTTTATTGTGCCTCAAATACCTGCTCAGAAATACTTACCAGCTCTTAGACTATTATTAACGAATGAACTTTAAAGCTATGTTTAAAGCAGTGGCGTATCCAAGGGGGCGATAAATTATCAGTACGTGGAGTTGCAAAAAGGTAAAGTATAGTGAGCCCTAAAATGTAGTGGTAGTAGGAACACATTTCTTTTGCTTTGAAAGGTTCAATATTGGCAAAACACAAGCTGCTGAATTCAATAAAAATAAAGAACAATTCGTTATAAATGTGAATCTGGAGTTAATTTTCATCAAAAGCGAAGTTTTCTTACAGAAGGTGGCTCTGAAATAGATAAGATGTATTTTAATTGGCTCGCTAAGGCTAGAAGTCAAAACATTACGATTTCTGGTCCCATTTTGAAAGCAAGGCAATGGAAATTGCAGGCAAACTGGGTGTACCTAATTTTAATGCTTCACATGGATGGTTAAACAAGTAGTGAATAAGGAATAATGTTGCTTTCAAATGCATATCTGGTAAAGTTGCAGATGTAAACCAGGAGGGTTACGAACAGTTTAGGACAAAACTGCTATCTCTGTTGACCGGTTACAAGCCTCAAGACATTTACAACGCAGATGAAAGTGGATTTTTCTTTCGTGCCTTACCTAACAAAACCCTCGCTCTTAAATCCGAAAAAATGCGTGGGCGGTAAACTGTCAAAGGAAAGACACACAATTGTGTTCTGTGTTAACATGGCTGGAGACAAGAAGTGCAATGTACAATGTACTTAATCGATATATGTATATTAGGCCGGGTCGATTTGTGGGGAGGCAAAAAAATCGCCCATTGCTCTGTGAAAATCATATTCTAGGGATAAAAATAAGAAACTTTGCCGAAGGAACCATACCTCTTAAACGAATTCTGATGTCCCCCCATTTGGGTCGAACTTTTGGGTAGGGGCAAATTTTGAAAAATCTCACTTTGACCCATTTAGAGTGCTCCAATCGAGTCCAATTGTATGACCGACCCCCACTAACTTTGGAGGCCCGACCCACCGATGCCAGTGGCACACCCCCTGGAACCCCCCTGGGGGTTCCCCATACAAACATTTCAAAAAATCGCCGGTATTGCACTTTACATGAAAAAATCAGCGAAATGCCTATGTTTTTTCTTTTTGGAGTTTATTTTTCTCTTTAGAAAATTATTTAGTCAGAACACATGTAAATGAAAAAATGAATTTAACTTAGTAATAGAAAAGAAATTAAAAAAAATTATTAGAAATTAGCGTTTTTGCAACCCTTTTAAAACCAAGGCATCACTGATGCATTTGCATGTCGTAAACATAGTTGTGTGGGTTTTTTATTCAACCGTTTTAAAAAAGGAAGGTATCACTGTGACACAATTGTAGATCGTAAAATTGCTTGTGTTGTTTTTTTTTAAGCCACCACAAGACACAGCAGGTAGAATTGAAATTACCATTTCATTCTTATTACCTCGTCTCGTAGACCATATATAACGCAACAGTTTTTGTGAATGCATTAAGTCGTTGTGAAGAACACAAAGTGTGAAGTGCTAATTTCAGATAAAAAAATATTTCAAAAAAAATAATAAGTGAAGTGACCATTCCAAATCAAAAAGTTTACAATGAATCCACCATCATCTACACCGCAAGATGAAGCAACTACATCAACAACTATCGAAAACCCAATGGGTCATATACCCAAGCATGATGTTACTGTTTTTGTTGTGTCTACTGATTTAACTGATCTTAATTTACCAACCCATTTGGATATCTTGAGACATTATTTTTACTTAAGCGAACGTGCTAAAACAGAAAAAAAATTTTTTCCCATAAATCATTCACTATTCAAGTACAAGATAAGTTAATTGGAATTTGGGAAAAACTTGGTATGGAAATAATGCAGGAAAAAAGTGTATTTAATAAATTGAATAAATTGCTTGACAAGTATCAAGAGCAAATCAAGAGAAGAAACAACACTCAACAATTTACAGAGTATGTAAAATCTCTGGAAACAATTTTAAGCTATTGCATAGATTTTATCGCGGGCTTGGCGACTAAATCAAAAAAAACCGTAACGGATATTTGACAAAAAAGGTTCGAAAAGGCTCGAAAAGTTTCGTAAAGGTTCGGTGTTAGCAACAGGCCAAATACATAAAATTGGATCTCTATCATAAACAGCGGTGGGCACCACTACATTTACACGGTTACCAAATTGAGAATGTGTTAGTAAACACGAACGCGTAGCGGGCACGAAAGCAAAATAAATTATTTATTTAGTTTGATTTCAATGCTTGAACGGTGAACACGTGTCACACGCACTCTTTGGTACTCTGTTTTAAGCGCGCGTGCGACACTTCCTTACCGTACGACCATCGAAATCAAACTAAAAGAGCTGTCGTTGATTTTCACGAAGTAGCCACTGTGCTATCGCTTATCGTATACATATATGGTCGCTTACAAGCATGGCGGAACGACACAAGGTGGAAGCATGGTGACATACCTACAAACATAAATAAAAATTCCATGTACTTTGTTTTTGTAAATTCGATGGGCAAATGTCAAAATCGTACTGCGCCGGAAGGTGATGTATCAAATCAAATAAAAAAAGTTTATAATCAGCTGTCCGATGCTGTCACCTTGTATCGTTCCGCCATGCTTACAAGCCAACCTAATAAAACCGCACTACGTTTTTTTAGCGCACGCAAACAACCGGCTTTTTTTGCCCTAACCCAAATAAGCATGCGTTGCGACAATGTAAAGCATGTGTGCAAACGTCAAATCTAAATGTCACGCAGAACAAAAATTGGAAATCGAGTTAGGTTTTCACGCAGCAAATTCAATTTGAGTTGCTCCCATACAAGTTGTATGTGCATGAGGCATTTTTGACAGAAAACGACTTGCGTGCGTTTACATTAGGTTGGCTTGTTAGCAGTTGCTAAGCTCACGCCCACCCCGGATCATAAAGTTAAAGTTAAAGTGAATGTTAAAGTTAAAGCGAAAGTTAAAGTTAAAAATAAAGTTAAAGTTAAAGTTAAAGTTAAGGTTAAAGTTAAAGTTGAAGTTAAAGTTAAAGTGAATGTTAAAGTTAAAGCGAAAATTAAAGTTAAAGTTAAAAATAAAGTTAAAGATAAAGTTAAAGTGAAAGTTAAAGTTAAAATTAAGGTTAAAGTTAAAGTTAAAGTCAAAGTTAAAGTTAAAAATAAAGTTAAAGTTAAAGTGAAGGTTAAAGTTAAAGTTAAAGTTAAAGGTTAAAGTTAAAGTTAAGGTTAAGGTTAAAGTTAAAGTTAAAGCAAAAGTTAAAGTTAAAGTTAAAAATAAAGTTAAAGCTAAAGTTGAAATTAAAGTTAAAGTTAAAGTTAAAGTGAATGCTAAAGTTAAAGCGAAAGTTAAAGTTATAGTTAAAAATAAAGTTAAAGTTAAAATGAAAGTTAAAGTTAAAGTTAAGTTAAAGTTAAAGTTAAGTAAAGTTAAAGTTAAAGTTAAAGTTTTGTGTTTCGTGGAAGGAGGAAATGCTTTATGCACTGACCGGGATATTTAAGCCTCACTGCGAGACTCTCCGAGTGTAGGACTCCCTTCTTCCATGAAGGCCTACCCACTAAAACCTAACCTCCCACGGCCCGCGCAAATCCCCGTACCTGGGACCGCGTTTAGCATTACTTCGGGTACGGGTGCGCGCTACGTGAGCTCTATGGCTACTCTCACGCTAATGGGCTAGGCATCCGTCTTCTCGTTTACTGGTAAGTATATGCCTCACATATGTGCTGACCGTATCCCATCTGTCTCTTCGACAGGTCATGTTATTAATGACACTGCCCGGGGATAGGTCGCCAAGTACCTCTTCTACCCTCCTTCGCTGATGGGAGAAGTGCCTGCATTCGAAGAAGGTGTGGCGTACATCGTCTATTTCCCCACAGTACAGACAGCTCGGGCTATCAACCTTACCCATTCTGTGTAGGTATTTGCGGAAGTAACCATGTCCCGTTAGAAACTGGGTCAGGTAAAAGTCTACCTCTCCGTGCGGTCGCTTCAACCATGGATCAAGTTCAGGGATTAGTTCCCTAGTCCACTTTCCTACGATGCTGTTGCTCCACTGATCTTGCCAACGTCGGATCGATTCTTCTCGCGCCTGCATGGCAACAGCAGCTCTACTTGCTTGCGATCCGTTGTCATATATTGTTTTTCTTTCCTCAACGAGAAGATATATCGGTATGGTTCCCGCAACGACCAGGACAGCTTCAGCTGATACCGTGCGGTAAGCGAAGATATTCGCAGCGCCCCTCTGCGTTGGACCGAGGTGAGGGCGACTCGGTTCTTCCGGTATTTCATTGCGTCCGCCCAGATTTCTGCACCATATAAGAGTATAGAATCCGAGGCTGATGCAAGCAACTTCCTTGTGCATGGCTTTGGGCCACCTGTGTTTGCCATTAATCTACTCAACTGCGCTATTAAAAGTTAAGGTTAAAGTTAAAGTTAAACTTAAATTTAAATTTAAAGTTAAAGTTACAGTTAAAGTTAAAGTTAAAGTTAAGTTTTAAGTTAAAGTTAAAGTAAAAGTTAAGTTAAAGTTAAAGTTAAAGTTAAAGTTAAGGTTAAAGTTAAAGTTAAGTTAAGGTTAAAGCTAAAGTTAAAGTTAAAGTTGAAGTTAAAGTTAAAGTGAATGTTAAAGTTAAAGCGAAAGTTAAAGTTAAATTGAATGTTAAAGTTAAAGCGAAAGTTAATGTTAAAAATAAAGTTAAAGTTAAAGTTGAAATTAAAGTTAAAGTTAAAGCGAATGTTAAAGTTAAAGTAAAAGTTAAAGTTAAAGTTAAAATAAAGTTAAAGTTAAAGTCAAAGTTAAAGTTAAAGTCAAAGTTAAAGTTAAAGTTAAAGTTAAGTTAAAGTTAAAGTTAAAGTCAAAGTTAAAGTTAAGGTTAAAGTTAAAGTTAAATTTAAAGTTAAAGTTACAGTTAAAGTTAAAGTTAAAGTTAAGTAAGTTAAAGTTAAAGTTAAAGTTAAAGTTAAAGTTAAAGTTAAAGTTAAAGTTAAAGTTAAAGTTACAGTTAAAGTTAAAGTTAAGTTAAAGTTAAAGTTAAAGTTAAAGTAAAGTTAAAGTTAAAGTTAAAGTTAAATTAAAGTTAAAGTTAAAATTAAAGTTAAAGTTAAAGTGAATGTTAAAGTTAAAGCGAAAGTTAAAGTTATAGTTAAAAATAAAGTTAAAGTTGAAATGAAAGTTAAAGTTAAAGTCAAAGTTAAAGTTAAAGTTAAAGTTAAGGTTAAAGTTAAAGTTAAAGTCAAAGTTAAAGTTAAGGTTAAAGTTAAAGTTAAATTTAAAGTTAAAGTTACAGTTAAAGTTGAAGTTAAAGTTAAAGTTAAAAATAAAGTTAAAATTAAAGTTAAAGTTAAAGTCAAAGTGAATGTTAAAGTTAAATTGAAAGTTAAAGTTAAAAATAAAGTTAAAGTTAAAGTGAAAGTTAAATATTAACTTCTCCTTTATTCAATAAAAGTAAACAATTTGTTTTCTAATCGGTCACCACGCTTAAAAAGGTTAACTTGAATTAATATCAAAGAAAACAAAATGTTGTATAAATATTATAATTGCATAAGTTATGCAATAGATTTACCGCGGCAGTCCCCGAGTGCCACACGTCCTTTGTTTATATTGGAACATGTAAATGCGATTCGAAGGCAGCTCCATGTGCATGCGGCTGGGTTCCCGAACGCCTCAAAGAGTTAATGCACGATCAACATAATCAGAGAAGACTAACAATGGATGCATTTATGATGGAAACTAAAGAGCAAGGAGCAACGTCTATGTCATCAATGCCAACATACCAAGATCCCGATGATTCAATATACGCACCGCCACCGGTTCAAGAAGATATGGATAGAAACACAAGTTCACAATACACAGGGAGATACGATTGTTTTAACTTTGCCTTGGTATGTGACAGATTTGGTGAGCCTGACAGAGTAGCATCAGCATTGGGAACCACTCTTTTGCAAGATTTTAAAATTAAAGATAAGCATGGGAAACCTCTCATCATGGATAAATCGAAAGTTCGCAGAGAAAAAGAGAAATGCAGACAAGAAGTGCTTCGCAAACGGTTAGATGATACCAATTTGTTAGCGTTTTCATTCGATGGCAGAAAAGATGATACTTTAACGATAGATAAAATTGATGAGAAGTATCATACTAGGATGGTAAAAGAACCTCATCTTGTTATTTTGAGAGAACCCAATTCTGAATTGATTGGTTACGTAAGACTGGAACATGAAACCGCTGAATACAAAACAACCAAATTAATGGTTTTTTCAACGATAAAATATATCACTGGATGCATTAATTGGAATATGCACTGACGGTGAGCCAACAAATACTGGTCCACACGGTGGAATTATACGACGATTCGAATTGCTGTTAAAAAGACCATTGCATTGGTTCGTTTGCCTTCTACACTTCAACGAACTTCCGTTTCGGCATTTGTTTGAAGCTTTGGATAAATCAACCAGCACTGGACCAAGATCGGCAACCGGAAAACTGAGCCGTCAAATCGAAACTTGTGAAACTCTTCCGGTAAGTTATTGCTATCACATCATTGTCAACCATTTTTAATTATTTTATTATTAATTATTGTTATTTTTTAATTTTTCTAAATTTGAAAAATGTATTTTGTTTTTGGAATGGTAAGTAGAAAATTTTTCAGACAACCTGCCATAACTGCGCAGATAGATCCATTTCGAAGGGTGCTAAGCCTTCATCATCAGTACGCTTTAGGCATGCTGCGCTAATCATTTAGCTATACAGCGGTGGTTGGTTTGACTGGCAAATTTGCTACTTCTATTCCTTTTTACCAACTATATTTATTCAGTGTTGCGCCATCTGGTGCAAATCACTGATAATGCTGGATTTTTTGTTTATTGTCAATTACTTTGTTGGACATTCCCAGTGCTCATGGTTTATTAACAATTGTTTTTGTTTTTATCGGCCAATTGATAAATGATTCAGGTTCGATTCGAGCTCAAGGCCAGAACAATAATTCTTTTCTAATGATAACTATTGTTATTTTTTAATTTTTCTAAATTTGAAAAATTGTATTTTGTTTTTGGAATGGTAAGTAGAAAATCAATAGACCGATAAAAACAAAAACAATTGTTAATAAACTATGAGCATTTTATTATTATATATTTTCAGGTGGTGGACGGCTTCCAGAAAATTAGTTGCAAAATATGCCCCCTGCTCCAGAAAAAATTGAATTTTCCACCGATTCGAAGTACTTATACGACATGGCCCATGCAATTTCTAGCGGCGTGGTTCCGGTGGATCTGGCTAACATCAAACCAGGGAAAATTGTACATTCTCGGTGGCTCACCAAGGCTGCTAGATTATTGCGATTATATGTGACAACGGAAAATCCAGATGCAAATTTAAGAATTCTGGTTGAATTTATAATTAAATGTTATGTGCCATGTACTTCAATATCAAGTATTACAGCTCTGTCGTGTACGGCAGTGCATTATCTTTCAAGTTCATTGGTTGGCCACGATTTCTAGAACCTCGTTTACGCAAAATTGTCAATCAGTAATTAAAGATAATTCATTTTATGCGCATTCGGAAAATATATTGTTACCATGTTGTTTGATGATAGCAAAGAAAAGCGCGACTGTGCCATCAAGAAAATTCTACGCTATCGAACCGATGTTAACGAGCCAATGGAACTTGAGAGTTTATAAAAACCAGATATAAACTTTAATTGCACAAGTTATACGGAAATGATCAATTTGAATGATATAAATATCGTATTTGAACCACCATTCACGCGAAGCATTCCGTACGATACATTGAAAGAATATTTAAATCAAGATGATCCACCGTTTAATGATCCAAAAATTCCATCACACATACAAGGAACGGACGACATGTTCAATTGCTAGCTAGCGTTTCCAAATGGGTTATACCGGAAAATGTAGAGGCTGTTATGGCGACAGCATTAGAGAGCCGTGCGAAATTGCCCAAACTTGAAAGTAAAAAAGACTTCAAACAATAATTTTTTTTAGTTTCTTTTCTATAACTCACTTAAATTAATTTTTTCATTTACATATGTTCTTACTAAATAAATTTCTTAAGAGAAAAAATATATATTATTATAAATAAATAAATAAAAATAAAGAAAAACATAGCCATTTGTCTGATTTTTTTGAAATGTTTGTATGGTGAGGCCCCCAGGGGGGTTCCAGAGGGTGTGCCACTGGTATCGGTGGGTCGGGCCTCCAAAGTTAGTGGGGGTCGGTCATACATTTGGACTCGATTGGAGCACTCTAATGTGGGATTTTTCAAAATTTGCCCCTACCCAAAAGTTCGACCCAAATTGGGGGACATCAGAATTCGTTTTAGAGGTATGGTTCCTTCGCAAAGTTTCTTGTTTTGATCCCTAGAATACGATTTTCACAGAGCAATGAGCGATTTTTAAATCGACCCGCC
>JARSSU010029875.1:0-30235 GCA_029619165.1 Eurosta solidaginis | reverse complement strand
TCCAACAATGATGGTTTCTATGAAACGCTTTTATCGCTGCCGATGGAAACACACTGTATAACTTTATATAATTTTCTTGATTTTTTCGCGGATGACCACAGTGTTTGCGATTTAGTTTTTTACAAATTTATGATGAAAGCGTGCGCTTGTCACGGCCCGCTCGAACAAAGAACAAGTAGAAAAGTATAAAACTCACATTTGCATTGTAATCATTTGAATGACATGTGATCGTGCGCGAAGTAAATGACTCTCATGACTATTGTAAAAGGCTAGTTAGTAAACCGCCACATACTCCCCCCCAGTGATCCACCGATCACGTTTAAAAGTTACAAAAACGATTGGGTTTTTCTAATCAGTCTTCCTGATTTCGTGTTTCTAACTTCTGTGGGGTACTACAGTTAACGTTATTGGATTTTTTTGGCATGTTCAAAAAGTTTTGACTAAGAGTGGTCATTGTGTCTTCTTTAACATTATTTTTTACAATAAAAATTTTTGGTATTTTGGTATTCGTTTCATTATATACCGTTATATGATGTAGCAGCTGCTTTTAAACGGTCACATGATATCCGTTACCAATCTTCCATTACCCTGAATGTCGAAATTTTTTGTGTTCTGCGTTTAACAACTTCAATGGTGCCATCTCATATGTGCTGTTACAATGGTGCTCTAACACGGAATCATCACGTAGGAATACACTGTGTGCAATCGATAAAGATTCTTTTGAATGAATACCAAATTGGTTCACAGCGTGATTCGAAGTGACAATGTTTTTGATTTCGGTGTCATGACGTTGTTTTAGTATTTTTAAACTAAAAAATCTGTCGAGAGATGACACTGTAGTTTGGTCATCGAGAAAAACAAATCGCCCGGCAATCTTAAGTTATGTGCCGTATAACAATCAGCGGACAAGCTCTGTAAATCATTTTAAATTGTCGTCTAATGTCGAGCATGAAGTAAGGTAACACGCATACCCCAAGTTTCGTTTTTGATGACACATGAATTGATGCGCCTTTCAGAGTCTCTATGGAACGTATCAATCACAGCCGTTGGCTTGTAGGATGATAGGAGTGGTACGATGTGTTTACAAACCTAACGAAGACGAGTCAATTCTTTGAATGTACATTCTGCTTCGAATTGTCGACCTGATCGTCTGTGACATATAATGGTACGCCATAGTGTGAAATCCATCCACGATGAGTGCATTGGCTACCGTTTCAGCTGTCCATGTTTTCGATGGGGATTGTAAACTGGCCAGCGTGAGAAACGATCAATGCATGTTAAGCAATAACGGAATCCCTTGGATAACGGCAAAGGTCCAATGATATCAATATTTATGTGTTTGAAACGACCGTCAGGTGCATTGAATTAGCTAAGCAGTTGTGTTATGTTTGTGAACTTTGCTTTTTTGGCAATTAACACATTCACTGACCATTTAGAGACATCCGATTTGATGTTTGGCCATACATAACGTTCGGTTAATAAATTGACAGAAGCCCTTTTACCAGGATGCGAGATGTTGTGCACCAGATTGAAAATTCTCTATCGCATGTTACCGACGATAAAGGGTCTGATTTGCTTAGAAGATGTGGTCGCAATAAACGTGCAGATTAGAACCCAGGAAGATAAGTTTTGTTCAAATTTAAAAGACACATGGGATTTTTCCTTCCAGAATGTCATTTAGTTCGTTGTCGTTTATTGAGAATTTGCTAGAAGTTCTAGCTGATATCGTTAACTTTGATTTCTTCAATGCGCGACAATAAGTCTGACAACACGTTATCTTTGCCGGAAATGTGACGAATGTCCTTGTGAATTGACCAATGAAATCACGATTGCGTGCTTGTCTGGGTGAAGCTTTGTCGGATTTTGTCGAAAGGCAAATGTTAATGGTTTATGGTCAGTATACACAATGCAATTGCGTCCGTCGATCATAAATTGTATGTGTTTGATTGCCTGAAAGATTGCCAAAAGTTCACGTCTCATAGTGCTTACTCACGCTTGTTGGGTATCGGTTTAATCGTTTGGAATAGAAACTTAATGTTGAAGTTGACCATGTGTTTGATTTGGTGAAGGGCTGCCCTATTGCGTGATTACTAGCATCCACAGTGTAATGCCAAAGTTGTTATTGGGAATTGGGTGAGCTACAGGACAGCGTTGGCGATATCACTTTACATTTTTAAATGCTAAAGATGCATCGTCGTTACCAAGCAATTTGCGAATTATCTGTTGCCTTTTATTAGCAGCTGAAGTTTGCCTTGGATTTGAGCAGCATTCGGTAGAAGCGACGATATGAGTTAAGAGGATTGCGCAAAAAACTACGGAGTTTCGTGTGCTTTTGTGTATCGAGGTGTGAAATTTTAATGACATCAACTTTTTCAGTTTTTGGTAAATGCCCATCTTGTGACGATGTGACTGAGAAAGTGATTTTTTGTGTGTCCAATTCTGCATTTGGCAAGGTTGATTTTACATGTTTTTATCTTAAGACGTGTTTGTAAGACAATTTCAATGTTTTCGATGTTCGCTCATGTCATGTTGAAGCTATGGCAAATGTCCTCGATGTAGACAACGACGACATCCAGATCGTGAAAATCTCTGTTCATCGGAAACGTTGAAGAAGTTGAGATGCGTTTCTGAGACCAAAAGTCAGCACATTGAATTCAAAATAAGCCCGAGGGTGTAATGATTGCAGTTTTCTCGTTTGTCTTCTTCTGCTATTGGGATTTGAGTTGTATGCGCTAGGACGAGATCGTTTTGAAAAATTTGTTTGTTTGGCAATATGTGTGTTGACATCTTGATGTGAGGTACGAGGATCTCGATCAGGAATTGTAACGGCCTTTAAAGCACGATATCACCGCAAAAACGCATGTGCCGCTTTTTTGGGTGGACTATGTGCATGGCGTGCCCAGGACTTTTACTTGGTTGACAATTACCCGCTTTTAGCATTGTCTTCGAACGTCACTTTAGCTAGTTTAGTTTTTCCAGGGTTTAAACGACGTCTCGTGAAAAGTGGGAGACGACCCGTGTAATAATTTGATGTTTTACGTACTAGGTTTCATTATCCACGTTTATTGAAGGTTGGAGGCAGAGTGAGATCTACAACTTCATTTATTATTTCGCTGAAATCAGATGGTTGCAATGAACCTGAAGAACTCTTTGATATGTGTAAGATGAGAATTGCATATAGTTCGTAAATTTGTATGACCATCGATCATTGTTTATTTTTATATCACGCAGGCATATCCGTATTCATCAAGAAATCAGGCGCAAGATGGGTTTGGAGCACATTTGCTATCAAAAATGTCCCAGATGAAATCACAGTCTTAGTCCTAAATTGACATTGGCATGTAAAAAAAATATAGTAATGCTACCGTAAAGTTTGCTGGATGGTGTGCCGTTTGCGCGAAAAGTTTATAGGAATTTGAGTTTATTAATTTATTGACTAATTTTTTGGCAAATTGATAAGATCGCGCCAGTGTCGACTAAAAATTTAGCGATGATTTGATGATCATGACGAATAACGGCGAGTGAGATTTGATTCCACTTCGTGTACCGTCGGTGGCGAGTGGTTTTTAGTTTTCCGAATTATCGTTTGACTGCTTCAGGTTTTTTGAACCGGCAAGGTTGTTCACTATTTGCGAGCAAGTGCCCGAATTTGTAATGATAACGGCAATATGGATGTTTTCTATTTGATTTAGATCGAGAACGTCTGTTACTGTGTTGTTTCGGTTGGACTTTTACTTCGACTTGCCCTAAAGTCATTAAACGATTTTGTGAGTTCATCATTTGTGCTTTTAATTGTGACAAAGAAGGGTTTATTTCCGTTTGATTTCGGAGATTTCTTTCGAAGAAGTTAATTCCACTACTTTATCGGCCAGAGTGGCGCATGTGTTCAAATTATCGTTAGAATGGCTACAACCGCTCTCACATTTTCGGGCAGACGATCGATCCAAAGTGATTTTAATGCTTCATCACTCATAGAACTTCGTGCTAAATCACGCATTTTACGCAATAAATGCGATGGGTTTGTCATCACCGAGTTCGATTTCTGTTAACAAAACTTTTATTTCTTTTGATCAGATGCTGTATTTCATTATTTATTAAACGCGCTTTATGTTTCATATTTTGTGCGTCGTCCGGCGATTACGAATCATCAGAAACCATTGACAATATTGAGGATCGAGTGCAGCAATGACATGATATATTTAGCGTTATCTCTAGTGATTCCACCGTTGGTAAATTGAGCTTTCCTTTGAATACAAAATAATCCGGTTCATTTTTACGAACGTCGGTGCCCTTATTGTAATTCTACTAGATTTCAGGTAAAGAAAATTGCTAGCGGTACTTACGTTTGATGCTGATTGTCCATTTGAAATTGTTCGATTCGTCCATCTTGATATCATCCGAAGCTCTGGTTGAAATCGTCAAGATACTGGTTATCTTCCACTTCGGCTTCTGTTGGGCACGTTTCCAAATCAATTTTTTGATAATAATGTTTTTGTGTTGCAAACAATTTAATTTTGTTGCGCACAAGTGACGTAATGTGTGAATCAGCTGGTGAAATATTTGTGCGTTTTTAATTTTTTGACTTTTGCAAAAAGACGATTTTGATTGCACTTTTCTGATTAAATTCACTTTTGGTTTTGTGAAAATATCGATGCTTTAATGTTTTTGGTAAGTTTATTCCATTCCCGAGTCGATAAACGATGAGGCAATGCGAATATGTATTTGCACGCTGTTCACTGTATGTATTTGTTATATGTCGGGGTCACCAATGTGGGCTTCTTTGTCGTCAGAATTAGTCCCAACAAATGATGGTTTCTAATGAAACGCTTTATCGCTGCCGAATCAAGGAAACACACTGTATAAACTTTATATAATATTTCTTGATTTTATTCGTGCGGATGAACCACAGTGTTTGCGATTTAGATTTTACAAATTTATGATGAATGCGTGTCGCTTGTCACGGCCGCTCGAAGCAAAGACAAAGTAAGAAAAAGTATAAAACTCATTTTGACATTTATCATTGAATGACATGTGAATCGTGTCGCGAAGTAAAATGACTCTCATTGACTATTGTAAAAGGCTAGTTAGTAAACCTCCACATATTAAACATGGATCGGTATGTAAAGGGTCTTAAGATAAGACTCCTAAATAACTCTAAGGCCCGTTTTCAATGCGAGTTTAAAAACATTACTACTTTGGCCATTTACCTACAATTTTACATGAACTTAGTTTTACCATTAAACTTAAAATGATAATAAGATAAGAACCTCCACTGGTATTTAAATTCGCACTGAAAAAGAGGAAGACAGAGGTTAATGGCTTAATTTTTGGGCCCCTCGGGTGGTACAGATGCATTGTTTTTGAAAATTGGATATTAGTTTTTACTTCATTAGACTTTTACGCTAAGATGTGGGGTTTGAATGGAGCGAGATAGTATTGTCTGTGATAAATCAAAAGGTTATTTCTCTCGTTTTCCCAGGTGAGCTTTCGAAAAATAGATATAAGGTTTCGCAGTTCGACGACAGCCCCCTCGTAATATGTATTTTAGTCATGGGTGCTCCTGATACAATTTATTATAGCGGTATGTGCCTTCTTATTTTAAAGAACTGGGAGAAGCTCTATAATGCCATGCTACAATTCCAAAAAAAAGGATGCAAATCATATTTCTACTGCGTAATGAACAACAATTTTTGTAGAAAAGTCTTGTTTTGCAATTTAATAAACATTGGGGTCATTCCACGATAGATCGATGCAGGAAATCGAAACCTTGCAGTGGGCATACGATTTTTGGCATCACTGTTGTCATCTCAGAACGAAGTTGTGCTGCAGAAAACACTTAAATTGAGATTTTGTGTTCCAAACTCTGCAAGTTCGTATGGAAGCCTTTATCTTGATTTAGCAACTTTATATCAGTAAACTGTTTGAAAGAATAGAAAAAGGGTGGTGTTAAATTTTAAATAAGAATTTCATGGCCAAGGAGAATATGCCTATATGATCAAGAACAATTTTGAAACACAACTTTAATTTTGAAATTGTCAGAACGTAACTACCAGAAGCATGTCGTGTTTTCTAAGACCGGCCGTTCTTCACGGATTCTAGATAGGGCGTGTCTGAGACAGCGCTTTTTCGAAAAGTCAGCCGAGATAGAGTGATATTCTGCTCAGTCGTCGAAATAATCAGTTGAAATATAAGGTATATTAAAAATGTCAATTTTGAAAACACTCCTTTTTTTGAAAATGTTATGCTGTTAATGTTTATGGAATATGCTAGCTTTCGAATTGCATTGTATTTTGAGGCGAGCGACACTATAAGCCCCTGAACTAAAGTTCATCTTCAACAAAGGCGCGTTCGAAGCTTGCCATTATATTTTGAAGCGCAACCCACTTATTCACAAAAAATGTAAAAAGTTTTAACAAAAGGACACATGCAACCGTACATTAACATAACATTAAATTTTTATATTGTCTTTTATGCACTTCATTTTATTATTTCATATTTTATCTTAGTTTTTATTCTTTTATTTCATCTTAGTTTATTATTATTTAAATTCAGCTGGCTGAATCAAAAAATTTCAGATTGTATTGTAAACGAAAAAAAAACGTTCAAAAAATGTTTTTATTTTAGGTCAAAACGGCAACCGGCATAATAGCGGTTTTTTCTTTCAAAACTATAAAGGCTCGCAGCTGCCACTTGCCTGAATATTTTAATATACAACCTGAAATTGTTCAGTACAAGTTCAACTCAGTTTGTCAGTTAAACTACGCTTAAACTTATTCTGCAGTTTTCAGTCTACTTTAACTGAAGTTTAAGCTGAGCTTAAGCGGCCTATCCTGCAGGGTTAAATTCTAATTAACCTATCAGTTATTTGCGTTCATTCGAAATGGCGTCGAGTATACCCAACAAGCATTTGGGCTTGAGTACCATTAGAGGTTATGTTGATAACTAGGCATACTTCTAAACGTATCAAGGACCGATGACAATGCATTAATGCGATGGTGTGGTGACTTAAGGTCAATGGCCATAAGGTCAATTGGCCATATTACCAATTGAATGACCCAAAGTTTGATTGAAACTTGCACACGTATCAAGGCTCGATGACAATGCATTAGTGTGATGGTGTGGTGACATAAGGTCAACGGCCATAAGGTCAATTGGCCTTTACGTTGAATGGCCATACGTTTGATTGAAACTTTGCACACGTATCAAGACTCGATGATAATGCATCAACGTGACGGTGTGGTGACATAAGTCAACGGCCATAAGGTCAATTGGCCTTATTACCACTTTGCATGTCCATTAGTTTGATTGAAACTTTGCACACGTATCAAGACTCGATGGCAATGCGCTAATGTGATGGTCTGGTGACATAAGGTCAACGGCCATAAGGTCAATTGGCCTTACGTTTGAATGGCCATACGTTTGATTGAAAACTTTGCACACGTATCAAGGCTCGATATAATGCATCAATGTGACGGTGTGGTGACATAAGGTCAACGGCCATAAGGTCAATTGGTCTTATTACCACCTCGAATGGCCATTAGTTTGATTGAAACTTTGCACACGTATCAAGGCTCGATGACAATGCAATAATGTGATGGTGGGGTGACATAAGGTTAACGGACATAAGGTCAATTGAACTTATGACCACCCCAAATGATGATGATCTGCCGACCCTTGGCAATTTCGGCGAAAGACCGCGTCCAGCCTCCCTGCGTCTTGGGCCTTTTCGGTGCCGTGGGGTGGATTCATCCATGGACCGCTGGCGTTTCGAGGTTTCATCACTCTCGACTAAAACTTTTAAAATTACTTTAACTAAAAAATTGAAAATAAATAATAGTTAAAAAAAAACTTAAAAAACAGCTAATCGAACTAAAAAATTGAAAATTAAGTTAAAAAATATATTTATATATAAGGCCTGTGAACTAGGCCGTGTTATTGTGTTTGTTTCAATGTTTAAAACATAAATATAGTTTAAAAAAAACTAAAAAAACACGCTTTTAGCTACCGAACTAAAAAATAGAAAAATTTTCAAAAAAGAGTTTATAACAGTGTAGGGGGTCAAATAATCATTTATAGTTAATCACCTCAAAATAAAATTATAATAAAATTTAAATTATTAACAGAATATTTTAATTCACAGTAAAAAGCGGGGGGTGCTTGATATTGAATGTTACAATCATTCTATTGGCAACTATCTGAGAGGAAAGATATGAAATTTAGTCAAATGCACCCCACGCTTTTTAATCTGAATTAAATTATTCTGTTAATAACTTAAATTTTATTATAATTTTATTTTGAGGTGATTAACTATAAATGATTATTTGACCTCCTACTACTGTTATATAAACTGTTTTTTAATTGAAAATTATTTTCTATTTTTTAGTTCGGTTAGCTATAAAAGCGTGTTTTTTTAGTTTTTTTAAACTATAATTTATTGTTATTAAACATTGAAACAACACAATAACACGGCTTAGTTCACGGGCCTTATATATAAATATATTTTTTTAAACTTAATTTTTCAATTTATGTGATTATATTTCATTTTTTATATTATTTAGTATTTTAGTTAAATTTCTTGTATTGTTTCGTGTTTTATTTATTTTATGCTATTTTTTTTACTTGCTTCAATTTTATTTTATCTTAAAAAATAACAAATGAAGGCGCGATAACCTCCGAAGAGATCTAAGGCCGACCTTCTCTTCCAATTTGCGTCGTGCTCCTTTTTAATGTTTCCTACAAATTGGCAGGACTTGTTTTATGCCGACTCCGAACGGCATCTGCAAGGCAGATGAGTTTTCACTGAGAGCTTTTCAAGGCAGAAATACACTCGGACTGCTTGCCCAACACTGCCGAGGGGAGAACCCGCTTAGAAAAATTTTCTTCTAATTGAAAAAAACCTGTTTCTAATATTTTGATGTTGCTTTGGCCGTGAACCCAGGATCTTCGGTGTGATAGGCGGAGCACGCTACCATCACAACACGACGGCGTGGTATTTGTTTATTTCATTTTATCGTACTTTTTATTTAACTTTCTATCGTATGCCCCCCTTTTTTTGTCTATGGCATGCTTTGCCTTCCATATATTACCCCACAATATTTATTATTAGTCTAACTATACTAGTGATATATATCTGTAAATCGATATGAGTAGTTTAAGGGCTTTAGTTCATTACACTTTCTAAAGAATTACATAATATTTGAAAAATGAATGTGCATGTAATTTGTTTAGCTTAGTGTGCCTAGAGCCTTTCTTCACTACTACTTAAAAAATTTACTGAAGTATTTTTATCATTATCACTCACTTGGGTGGTGAGAAAGATATCGCAGATAAACTAAAAATAGTGCAAAATATTGAAAGATTTCTGTTTTTTAATCAAAATAAATTACAAAAACGTTTGTGCACTGAGCTGAAGCTAAAATTATTTTCACCAACAACTTTTAAATTATACTGAAATTATTTTCAGCTCTACTACAACTACTACTGAGTGAGGCTGCTATTTTTCCACTCACTACTCAACTATTAACGCATTAATGCACTGAACGCATAGAGTGAGTTGAAAAAAATACAAATTGGTCGAATTTCGACCGCAGGCGATACTAATATATATTTGCTGTGTTTTTTTTACCGCATATACAAATGCGTTTAATCTTTGCATGTACTACTAAGTGCATAACTTTATCTGCACTTATGAAATTCTTGCGCAGAAAATTGGTCCTAAAAAGTGTGTCTCCACTTTTAACCACTTTCGCTGTTGCCGAAAAGCATTTTTTAGTCGCAAACGCAGATGTAAGTACAAGGCGAATCCATACCAGGTGGTGGCAAAGCGAATTCAACCAATTCGCCGTGCAGAAGAATGTCAAGTTGAAAGAAAAATGTTCATTGATTTCGATTAACTGACATGTTATAGTACAAAGCGTTGTATGGAAAATAATCAAGAAGAAGCAATGAGGTGCTGGGATAACACCACCTGGTACTGAATTCGCCTTGTGTAAGTATATTTTAATGAGAATTCTTACCATAGCTGTTAAATTATTATTTCTCCACATCTTGCTAAACCGGTTCTAAAAATTTTCAAATACTTTTTGTTATGTGCTCAAATTTCATAGAAAAGTGTGGTTTATTACTGTATTTATAAAAATGTCCCAAAAGCATTTAAAAATCTGCTAAAACCAAACACATGTTAAGTGCTGATGACTATTATATTTAGAGAAAATAATGTTAGAAGCAGTGTGTGTTGGGCATTTTTCAGGCGCGGACGTGCTAGTCCCATACATTATATTCCATAATTAAATGTTACTTTTCATATTAAACTCCTATTTCTCTAAATTCTAATAAATACACAAGTACGTATGTGTGCACGAAACAGTTAAGCTGTAAACACAATGCCGAGCGACGACGATATACGCCGCGTCGGGCGATGACATTTTTCAAATTTACGCTCAGATATTTCGTCCAGTTAAACACAATAGACAGCGGCGGCGATATTTTCTGACATTTTCTGTCATTTCTTCAATGGAAAATAATTTCTTATATTAGTGACCATTTCTTGTGGGAAATGAATTCAATTTAAGGTCAGCATTAGCAGTATATACAAAAAATGAATAACAGAGGCCGTTTGTTGAAAATTTTTTAAAATTATAAACATCATTTTTGTAATGGTGAATATATATCGCGAGGTGTGCCAGCAGTTGAAGCGGCGATGGTGGGTGCGGCCAGTTAATCGTACAAGGAAGACTCTGAGCTTCCACGAAACTTCCTTCGCACAGTTGAAACTCTCAGATGAAGAACATTTCTTCAAGGCAACACGTATGAATGTTGCAAAGTTTAATGCGCTAGTGAATTTGTTACGAGAGCGACTTCAAACGTTTTTCCATAAGAGAACCAATAAGTGAAGAAATCCGTTTGGGTATCACTTTGATGTAAGTAACTTTATAAACTATATATCTGTGTAAAAATGGAGTTTCAACAGGTTCTTGGCACAAGGCTGTAATCCACAGTATTTAGCTTGGTCATATAAATTGGGTGTTTCTACAGTTAGGAAAATAATATACGAGACATGCGATGCAATTTGGCATGGACTACGCGAAATTTACCTTGCCCAACCAAATCAAACCGAATTGAAAAACATTGCAGACAGGTTTGCTCCAATTGAAGTATGGTATTTAGTAACTATATATACTCATATATTATATTTTGGACAGGTTCTATGCAAAAACTGGAATGCCCCATTGTCTCGGCGCGGTGGACGGAAAACATGTGAAAGTAGTTTGCCCCAAACGTAGTGGTTCACTCTTTTTTAATTACAAAAAGACATTCAGTGTAGTTCTGATTGCAATATGCGATGATAGCTATACGTTTTCATTTGTAGACGTTGGTGCGTTGGGAAGCCAAAGCGATGGGGGAATTTTGGCACGAAGCGTATTTGGTAACATGATTCTAAGAAACGACCTGGAAATTCCTCCCCCAGATAACCTTCCAGGTAAAATGTTTATAACAGATAAGGTTTCAGTTAATTGATGCCATATTTCAAATAGGTACGGACCAAATATTTCCATATTTTTTCGTCGGTGACAGCGCATTTCCTCTGAAGCCTAATCTCATGCGCCCTTACCCTGGTCGAAATTTGTCACCCGCCAAACGAAATTATAACAAAAGGTTATCCTCCGTACGAGTGCACATTGAAAACACCTTTGGTATATTAGCAAATAGATGGAGAGTTCTTCATACAACGATTCACGCTGCTCCAGAAAATGTGGACAAAATTGTTTTAGCAACTATAGTCTTGCACAATTATTTAATGCTTGACAGTAGTAGTGGATACTTCGATCCGAACAGAGCCAGCAGTGATGAAAATGGGAATTTCGATTGTGGACAACTTTCAACAAGAATGACATCTATTCAAATTGCTCATTCCAATCGATCAACAAATGAAGCATTTAGTTTGAGAGAGGAACTAGCGGAATACTTACTAGAAAGGCCAATGCGATCTGTGTGAAATCCGCAAACGTACCTTAAAATACCAATGCGGACATATGTAGCTACGTTTTTTATTTTACCAAATCTTATAATATTAAAAGTGAAGCTTTAAAATATACGGTAAACTAGGGTTGGAAAAATTTAAGTGCAGTAAAATGTCCTCTTATCCTACAGCTTTTGTATTAAGTTTGAATGAGCTGTCTTTCTTTTTACAAAACTTGTTTTCGTCTTTTTACTGATATGTTTTAGAGTTCCACTCTCATTTAGTCCTTATATAAAATCTCCTATTTGTTGCCACCTGTCGATATGTACCAATTATTGGACTTCACTGCCAACGGGAGCTAAAAAATAATAATATTAGCGTTTTCGGAGGGTGCCACCTACTTCTCAAGAGGGCCTGAATGGCTAATAAAATTCTTATAATTGGAAATTTGTACGGAAAATCCTTTATTAACTAATCGAGTGACTATTCAAAACTATATTTTTCCACATAAGGTGTCATTTGGTGCTTTTTCCGAAATAATATTTAGCCTTGTTATGTATCCAGCCAATAAACGGTTTTCCTCAATTTAGAAAGAAACACACACATTCTAATTTATTATAAGTATTTATTTACGTTGCTATATTAGCCTTTAAATTTTGTAGAGATAATGTTAAATAATTATCTTTTATTTGTACTGAGGTTACTCATTCTTATCGCATTCATAGATCGTATATATATATATATATATTGAAAATTATATATATTTTGAAAATTTAGTATGTAGTATAATTCATTTTATCATTCAATCATTCAAAATGTAATATTTAGTATGAAATATGTTAATTTAAATGTTTTTAAAAATCTCTATAAAAATTTCCAAATATATATTGAAAATTTAGTATGCAGTATAATTCATTTTATCATTCAATCATTCAAAATGTAATATTTTTAGTATGTAATAAGTTAATTTAAATAAGTATTCTGTATTAACAGCAGCGAACAGAAAAATAGCAGTGGCAATCAAATTAAATTCGCCAATTAAATCCCTTTTTTTCGATATTTGAAGAAAAAGCTTCAATGAATTTTGTTGCTAAAACTATGCAAACCATTCGCAAAAAAGTTTACGAAAAATTCGAAAATTCGAGAGAATTTTACAAAAATTTCAAAGCTTTTATTAGAGTTCTCTGAATTTCTTTAAGTATGCAGCCTTGTAGTGCAATCAATTTTAGTCTAACAAAGTTATAGGTCTCTCGAAGGGTGTTTTAGATTTTCCTCTATACAAAACGTGAAACAATTACTTTTTTATATCCAAATGCGTGTCGGGAAAAAAGTTTCGAAAATCAATCCGAATTCTGAGAGACCTATAATTTTGTTAGGCTAAAATTGATAGGACTAGAAGGCTGCATACTCAAAGAGATTAAGAGAACTCTAATAAAAGCTTTGAAATTTTTGTAAAATTCTCTCGAATTTTCGAATTTTTTGTAAACTTTTTTGCGAATGGTTTGCATAGTTTTAGCAACAAAATTCATTGAAGCTTTTTCTTCAAATATCGAAAAAAAAGAATTTAATTGGCGAATTTAATTTGATTGCCACTGCTATTTTTCTTTTCGCTGCTGTATGTCTTTACAATACACACACACACATTTACCATCAAGTAGTAAAATTTCATTACTCGAAGTAACATAAAACTGTCAATTAATACGTCCAGTTTTGATTTGCATCTACTTTTATGGCAAAAATGAATTTTTTTCTCACAAAGGTCTATTGTAGCTGCTTACATAATTCAGCCATCTTACTTTAGCGCATTAAATTCGCTCCATACAAGTTTAGCAAAATATGTCTAATTAATTTCCAAACTTATATTTTAATCTATGCAACTATTCATAATTTTTGTACAGGAGCTGTTATCCCTCAGAAAAATTATGGCATACTTCCAAACTAGCAAAGCAATAGCGAAAGTTACAAACGTTTCAGGATTTCCCTGATAAAACGCCCCAAAGTCCTAGATCGGCAATACATACAAACACAAAATACATTTTTATCATAAAAGACCCATGTACAAATTAGAAGTTTTGTAGTATTTTTTGATAAGTTACGTAATTGCTTTATGAAACGAAATAAAACCTGAACTACGAATAATAAAATTACTATGGGTTAACTGCGTGAGCAAAAGTGTATGTGTATTAATAAAAAGTTTATAGGTTTGTTTAAAGGCTTAACTAGTCTAGTCTCTGAGTTGAATTACTTGAAAATTGTGCATCTAGCAAAAGAGAAAGATGTATATTTAGTTGCTATCAAGTTTTAAATAAAATTTCAATGTTTTGCACAAATTTGAACTATAGAATATACGTTATTCAATACCGATAGGTTATTAAATTGCATACTTCAACGCTCGAATTTGGTCTCCATTCTCTGTATAAAGGCAACATATGACCCAAAATGGCATACAGTGCCGTTGGGAATAACTGGTATACATAAATATCGTTAGCTTAATTAACAAAGGCCCTAACCAACAGACTTTTTGATACTGCATTTTTCGCAGACTTTGGTATATATTAAAAAACGCCCTGACAAAAAGTTTAAAGGGTTAGAACCATAGCCACTTTTGAAATGCCATACTATGTTTTGTGAACGCGAAAATAAAATGTGATTCGCTACTCGTACAAATTTCAAATATGTTGGTTAGGTCCTTTGTGCATTAAGCTAACGATATGTCTGTAATGAGAGGTAAGCAGTCGCAACTCCACTTTTAGTCCAAATGGAACTAGTACCATTTTTCAATTTTATTATGGCTTCTTGACCTTCTGGCAAAAGATCTTAGCTCAGATATTGTTGGTTGCCTACACTTCGAACTTTACGATGTATTGCCATTGTCATTGTCATTGAGGTACTTGTTTTTCTCATTTCTCAAAATATATTTTTTGGACTTACGACTGTTTACCTATCAGCTAAAGACGTGAAATTATTGAACACTTGTCTTTCCTAGTTCTTCATAAACTAAAGCAACAACTTTCCTTTCAATATTGCGCACATTATTCTGTGATAAGTTGGCACTGGAAATTGTTTTCGCCAAGCTTTCAAACAAAAGCGAAGTTGAATCCCGTATTTTTTCCTGCTCAGGGGCACAAGCTATCTCTTGGATTGTTTTTGCGCATTCTTTTAGCACATCCTTGAAAACTGAAGTAACTTCGGCATCTGCTTGCTTTTTTGACTTCCGGTTCTTATTCTGAGCGACATAGCTTCTAGCTGCTTTATCATTTGAAGGTTTGGAATTCTCGTCAACTAACTGTGGTTCGTATACTATATACGGTTCGAAAGTAGCATCCATAATTGCATTTGGAGAATTGGAACAATCTGTCGAATTTTCGCTTATTTGCGATTCGTATACAATAAGTGGTTCACGATTTGAAGAGTTTGAGTAATCTGTTGACTTTTCATATACATCAGTATGTTCGTTAATCATGCCAGGATCACAATTTCCAACAGTTCTAAAAAGAAAAAAATATATGATTGATAATCTAATCTAATCTATTTTCTATTACATACATCCCATTCCCGATCACACTATATTACATATAGAGTATCACTGTACCAAATATTGTGGGAATTCTAACGCATCTTTTGATACCACTCCTGGAATTTTTAGACGTGTAGTAATTGCGAAATGTAATGAAAACCACTCAAACCCATCGCGGCAATATACATAACCCTGTACTTACTTTCTTGAATCAGGATAGTCGTCTAAAAACTGCATTGCATTCATGTATTTCCAACTTTTTGTAGCACTTCCTGCGGCGCTCCCGGAAGGAGATAGCGCACAGCGCTTACGCCTTTTATAAGTGTCTCGCAGACTTTTCCACTTTTTACGACATGTTTCTCCTAAAAAGGATACTTAAACATATGAGAAGAAGCCCACATCAAAACATATAAATACTTACCATCCAAGGTCAATGCTATGCCAATATTTTCAAATATCGACTGCTTTTTATTTAAATTTTTATAATCTGAAGAACCAAGATTATATAAACAATCGTTTTCCTTAACTTTTTCTATGATATATTCACTTATATTTCTCAATTTTCAATTTGCATACAAAATTTTCACAAAATAATTTTACACAAACAGCTGATTTGACTATACTAAGGGTGACCATATGAAAGGACAAAGGAAGAGAGAAGAAGGAACTAATGACTTCACACAAAGAACTCACTGAAAAACTTTATTATAATCATGCAAATTAATTTATTCTAATCCAGAGTTTGGAAATGTATGTTTGTGCGTTTTAAAGAACGAGATAAATGTATTTTTAGTTTAAATTTAATGTGAGCGTTGAAGCAAAAAATAAATATGGTCACCTTTGGCATAAATTGTCGTCATCGCCCGGCGGCGACGATAGAATTAAATCTATCGTCGCAAAATGACGTCGCGTAAATTCCGCTCTTGGCGTTCATTGTGTTCACCTTCATGTAATTATGGGGATTCTATTTTTGACAAGGCGATGTTCGTCGCGTTTATTTCGCGGCGTCAGGGCATTGTGTTTCAAGCTTAAATCGTGTTTCAGCAAGCAAAACGGAGTAACGCGCTTAATGGCAAATTAATACATGGAATTCAATTTTACAGTTAAATGTACATACATATGTATATGTACATACAAATTCATTCGAATTTAGTACATATAGAATATGATGAGTAGGCAATAAAGATAAAGAAGTAAACAAATGAAATGAAATACAAATATGAAAATGTGAGGTTACAATAGACATAATAGTGTAAATGAGCCTTATGCGGTGTAGAGCAAATGGGCGTTCTGCGACATAAATTTGTGTTCGCCAGTTCGAAAAGGCTCTGTCTCAGAATAAGCCAATATAATCCAACAATCAGCTGAAATTGGATTGCATGTATGATGAGATAGGGTGTTCTTTTAACTGAGATAGGGAGTCATGCAATATAATTCTTGATACGCCGTCTAAAAACACTATTTCGGTTCTCCGAACAAACTCTGACAGATAGGTAACACTTAATAAAAGGGCTATAATGGGGCGAGTTTGAAACGCAGGGACGAAATATTTCACTCAGACATGGATATGTAGTACCTGAAAATTAATTAGTTTACATGAAAAAAGTACCTTTAAAATAATGTCTTTGGGAGAAGTCCATCCACTGATTTTTCCTGTCAGATTCACTCCAATAACTTTCGGGCATTTTAGTTCCCAGGGTATATCTGCCATCACATCAACAGCGTCTGCACCTCCTACACCAATACACAAACCTCCCAGGCCTCCTCCATTTGGTGTATGCGAATCAGTTCCAATCATCAAAAGCCCAGGAAATGCATAATTTTCCAATATTATTTGATGAATTATTCCACTACCAGGTTTCCAAAATCCAAGACCATACTTGGCGCATGCTGAAGCTAAAAACTTATATACCTCTTTATTTAAATCTTTCGCTCGGGCTAAATCCTCTTTGCCACCAACTTGAGCTTCAATTAAATGATCACAATGGACCGTTGACGGTACTGCGACTCTTTTCAACCCAGATGAAATGAACTGCAAGAGCGCCATTTGAGCAGTAGCATCTTGCATTGCTACGCGATCTGGTCGGAGACGTAAGTAAGATGTGCCCCGCGCAATGTCCTGATTTTTTGGATCATCTATGTGTGAGTACAATATTTTCTCAGAGAGCGTTAGAGGACGATTAAGGCGATCTGATACAATTTTCAAGGTCTGAGTAAGTTTTTCATATGGAAGGAAAACATCAGTATCAAATTTAGACATTGCAACTTTTGTAGTTGTATAAAGCGATCCATGAAAGCTCCGGCTGTAAATGATGTGACCGTAATGGTTAATACATTTATTCGCCTTAAAAGAAAGTAGATTATAATATGTAATTATAGTCTAGGCTATAAAAACAGGATTAAGAAATTTTTGGGATGCTATATTTTTATTGCTACCGATATTATTTTTAAACTCTTGTTTTGACGCTCGGTGACTGACAATTGTTATAGTTTTGTTTTCATTTTCATTATTATAAAATACTAGCAAGTACCTACCCGGCTTACTTCGTTACGCGGTAAAAAATAAATCTATTGAGGTTTTGCTATTTGGGTATAGTTTAAAGGAATAGATACACATACATATGGCATATATTTTTTCTGCTACGAAGGTAATAGTGTACTACCCTCTGTTGTATGAAATGCAAACACTTCTAAATTCGTAAACGTTATAAACGGTTTATTAATGAATAACTTTGAAAGAAAACAATACGCAAAAAGATAACAATTTAAACAACATTAGGTACTTAAGTAGGTTGACTGCTGAGTCTAATATCACTCTATTTCAAAACGCTTTTCAAAAACGCGCCACCTCAAAACTCTTTTTCAAAAACACCTTACACCCATATATGTAATACTCCTATATTGCTACAAAAGGCTAGGTGCATTCCCAAACATCAGAGTGCCGATATATTGCTGTTTAAACGTTTTTGTTTTTGTACTCAATAATCGAATGTACCTAAATTTAAATGTTTTCTTGTCGCACTTATGCTGCTACAATCACAAAAATTTTATAGACTGTCTTGTTTTGATTTCGAATTCAAGACACATTGCGAGCATTTTCTATTAGCAATATATGAGTATTACATATATGCCTACATAAGATTTTTTTTCGAAAACGCCCTATCTCAGAATTTGATTGAAGAACGCCCCATCTAAGAATTTATCTCAGCTCAAAATGTACCGAATTTATACCGAGATGAAACAAATTTTGAAATAGGGCATTCTTCAATCAAATTTTGCGGTAGGACATTTTTGAGTCAAATTCTCAGGTATAACTGTTTTGAAAAGAACTTTGAGGTAGTGCGTGTTTGAAAATAATTTATAATCAGCAGTCGAAATTGGATTGTAGAACGTAAAAAATTAATACATAAAATAAGATACATTTTTTTCATTAATTAAAAACTTCCGGGAATACAACATTCTTTGTTTTATTTTCATTTCCGGGAATGAGAAAACTTTGGTTCGGTGGGCAACCAGTTCTTGAAATAGCGACATACAGTTGACCGTGAAAAAACAATCCACTACGTTCGGCGGTGGTAACAAACTTCCAATAATATGGTACACTTGTCCATTTATTTTGAAAGTTGACATGAACTTACCTTCTCTAATTTCATTACCGCCAAACGAAGTCATAACGAAACAAGAATACAAGAAAATACAATGTTCTTATATTTTGTTTAAAATGACTGGACGGCGTATGCTGTCCTGTAAGCAGCGCTTTGATTGCTGGTGGAGGCTTACCGATATCACTTACTACAGCACATTCATTTGGCGACTTCCTAGCCTTACAAAAAACGCAAATTTCACTCATGCGGCCAATGAAAAGTAGAGAATTTTCATTTAATAATTCAGATGTGGCTGTAGTTAAATGCTGACTTAAGACCAATCGCATCTTGCCTATTGTTCAATGCTCACAACCTTTCATTTTCAACACGCCTTCCACGCTCATCGGCTGTTTCATTTCTGCGAAACGAAATTTTTCGCCTATTTACAGAGGACATTTTTAGCTGGGATTTTGCTTTTGGCATGTCTAAAGGATTATTTTACAAAATGATAAACTAATTTAAAACTTTACCTTGTAATTTAATTTAATTTAAGAACAATAAGCAATAGCTTCCAGGCAATGTTTTGCAGCATACAATCATAAATACAATGAAGTTTGAAAAATAGATACGTTCTTTGATTTGCGCGCGCTAACAGGGCCGTAGAGAGAAAATCCGGGCCCGGGAATAAACAATTTACGGGCCCCCTATAAAAAATCCACTAATACATTTGATAAATTTGAATTAATGACGTCTTATTCATGAATCATTATTGATGGATACATAAAAAAATTTTTTGCAACGTCAACTAAATAATTTTTGGACTAAGAGCTGAAAATAAAATTAACACAGAATATTTACTATTTATACTGTTTTATTGTAACGTAGAAATAAAATTCTCTTTTAACAGCCACGTATTGTTTGAAATAATCTTTTCTAGTTATTTGGTAACATTTTAGTACATTTCTGATAAATATAATGATGATTATAACAAATCTACATGGCACACAAATCAATATAGACAAAATGTCCCAATTGTGTTGTTAGTGTATAAATGAGAAAAACTGAATTAAGCATGAAAAAAATACCAGCAGGATGGCCTAGTGGTTAAAGGCTACTGCAGTTTCACCATGTGATTCACGGTTCGAATCCCGGTGAAACCTTTGATAACATTACAAAATTGCCTGATGATGATTACGTTGGCGGTTTTCGAAATGGGTCCATCGCAATATGCCAGTAAATGTTTCTTTCTTTTCAGTTTCTCTCAGAAAAACATAATAATTGAAATTAAATTATTATAAGCCGGTGTTAAGCTCATGAATTCTTAAATGATGATTATAAATTTTAATTATTCAATATAGAAGGTTCGGATATCAAAGAGTGGTTTTTCAAAATTTAACTGTCTTGCCAAAACGGATTCAACACAAAGCGGGGCAAGCCCTGAAACTCGCTCTTGAGATGAACACGATCTATGAAAGTTTTTGATTCTTGCAAGGACGCTGAAAGAACGTTCTGCACTAGCTACAGTGACAGGTTTAGTGCAAAAAAAATTGTATACCGATTTTGAATATAGATGGCATTTAGCAGACCTTTATCAAAATTTGCTTCGTAAATGTATTTCAATTAAATTATTTGGCATTCTAAGCACCTCGTTCAAATTTCTCATAGCTGCTAATCGTTCAATAATGCCAGTGATTACCGAATCAACGATCACCAAGAATGTATTGTTTTTAAAATCAGACTCTGGATCATCCGTAATCATCTCATTTCCATTATCATCAAAACGTCTTTTGGGTTTCTCTTTCGAATGTCCGGAAACTTTGGCGAGATGTTCAATTGAATAGCAACTGTTTTGCATTTGTTTAAAATTGTTTCCCATTGGTTCCTGATCAATTTCAAATCAGCTAATAAGGCATCTAGATGTCGGACCTCAACATCTATAGTGGCGTCTCTAGCCTGGAGTACGACACTTTTTTCATTAATGGTAGTCAGTATTTTGAACCAAATTGAGGAACTCCGAAGAAAGTAATTGCAGCCGTACAACATTCTGCAGCATCAACACCACATAAATTGAGACTGTGGGTTGCACAAGGCGAGTAATCAGCATTCGAGTTTGTTTAAGCCGCTTCCAACAATACTCAGACAGCGGCAAAATTTCTATGCGCAGCCGTGTGCGGCGAGTGGAAAGGCGCCAACACGCATTCACTACCATCGTCCCCGACAAGGGCGCAGTCAAATCAGTCTTGAACTAACAACGGGCAAACGCGGACGCGATCCTTTTTTGTATACATCTATATTCAATATTCTGAAGTAATTTACCAAGTTTGTGAAGTGAATACATACACTGAAAGAAATGGTGCTAGTAAAATCAATAAATCGGTTCTGTTGTTCTTGACTTAACGGAGATTCGGTGAAATTGATGGAATTATGGTTAATTCGACCGAGCTCTTTGCCAAGCGAAAAAATTAGTTTAGTCATTTCAACAGAAGAGAAATTGTTGCTCTTAAGTTAACAAAATTCTGTAAAATTGACAGATTCCTAATCAATCTAACTGATTTTTCTGTTAACACAACTGATCTCACTGGTCATTTCAACAGCGATCAACAGTCAATACATGAGCAAATTTCAAAGAGAATTTTACGCTCACTGCGCTCTCTACTTTGTACTTATGACGATGGTGCCACTTGTTAAAAAAAAACCCAAAATATGAATACCACCAAATCGAAAAACACACAAAATGGGAGAACAACAAAAAACTAGTTTTTCAGTTATCAATACAAAAGGAAAAACCCTTTTTTGAATTTACTGAGCAAAAATTACAAGATACCGGGACACCTATTTATCTAGTACAATTTTGCAACTTCTCCTCCAAGCCAAATGCAAAATGGCGCCCTCTTGTTGCAAAAATTTTGTTTGAACGGACAGGATTTTTCAAAAGTTAGTAACATTTTGTTCAAGTTTTTACGAATTTTCACTCACGCGAACGAACCTAATAAAATAATACAAAACATCCTTTTTAATGTTGCTGTTTCCGACAACATAAAAGTTTGAGTTGTTTTGGAATCATTTCAACTTAAAGTGTTGCGAAAACTAAACTTGCCGAATTACATGTAAAGTTACTCCAGTGGTGAATTACTTTCCTGCGATTTGATTCTTTACTTTTCTATAACTTACAAGTTCTCTATTTAAAATGTTATGTCAAACATTTATACTAAAAGTTTTGTTCGAAACAATTAAGTGTGGCAACTACATGCGAGAGAAGAAATTGACAATGAGCTGAGCTGCAACCGAAAGAATTGAGAATCAGTTTTGTGACTACTATTTTCATTTCTATTTGCAAAGCGAAGTTCAAAACTATAAATTAAATAAATTATAAAATATAAAATTTTGTGAAAATGCGTTTAATAAAACAAAATAATAAAGTGTATAATGTTTAATGTGTGCCAGCATATTTGATGTACGCCCAATTGAAGTTCGGTTGGAAGTGCGAACATATGTATGTATATATAGCAAACATGCGTATTTATGTATTCACATATTTACGTATATATGTATATGGCAACATACATAGCTACTTTCGTACAAAGCTGTCGCAACAACTTTTTTTGTTCATTTGACTATTAAACGGTCAATTACGAATCAACGATTTGTGAGCAGTTGATTCAACATCTTGTTGCGATGGATAAAAATGGACATAAATTTCGGTTGAATTGACCCGTATTTCGATTGATTTTTCCAGTTTTTTTCTTTCAGTGTAGTTAAAGTCAATTGCTAAAGTTTTTAACATAATTAAAAGGCTTGCTTGGAAATAATTTATAATTATTAATAAAATACATCATTAAAGTTTATAACGTTTAAGAAAACAGAAACATCTTTTTCTTTGTGCAGAAGTGAAGAGTGTAGCGCAGAAAGACCAAAGTTATTCATGGTCCTTCGTAGCCATCTTTGGCCCAACCCCTAAAATATAAAAACAAAATAAAATTATTAAATTATACCCAATCGAACTGTTTTCGTTCGTAACAAAAATAAATAAAAAGAAGAAAATGAGTGCATACTTGAACACACATTCAGTAGAAAAAAGTGACGAAAAAATATATAAATGTATATATATATGTAAATTGGGTGCTCAAAAACTTAAATAATTAAAAAATAAAGTTTGAGTGGATTCTAAGAAAAAACACAACAAAAAGACAATTGAACGTTTTTAATAAAAAAACTAAAAAACCGAATTTAAAAAAAATGCAAAGAGCTTGGTTATAAAGCAAAAATTTACAAAAAAAAATCGTTTTTTTATGCACACCTTTTTTAAAGAGGAAAAGATTGGTTGTAAATTTTGAGATACAATAAAAAACAATCAAATTAAAATAATAAAGACCAACCAAGCAGCAGCAACAACCAGCTAAGCAGCAACACCGCCAAGCGAGCAACATTATAAGGAGCAACAAAACATACAGGTATTGGTGAGTAGGCAGGCTTTTATTTTTCATAAAAAATAATAAAATTTTTCCGTACAAAAGTTATATTATTTTGTAAACTGCAAAACATATATATATCCACATATATATATGAATACTATCAGACCCGACAGACGTTGTTCTGCCCTAAATTTGGTCTATCTGCATACATTTTAATAAGCTTTTTCCGTCTAACTCTGCCCTACCCCTCTACACTTTTTCCTAATCTTTTTATTCACTCCTCCCTTTCATATATCTTCATCTTCGTCTCATTCTATCTCTTTCTCAGTCTACTTCTCTCTTTTCTATTCTCTCAATTTTTTTTCATTCTTCTTCATCTCTTATTGCCAGTCCCAGAGGGTAGTATGTATTTCGTTCAAGTCCTATTCCGAGTCTCAGTCCCAGTCCCACTCCGAGTCTCAGTCTTAGTCCCAGTCCTAATCCCAGTCCCAGTCCGTCTCTGGTATACTTCCCGGAAAAAAGCATCGTAAATACTAATATAGGCAAATTGATATACGAAATTTCAGGCAAATCGAATAGGACGTATGTAAATAGGTATGTGGGTATTATTAATTCTTGTCTTTATTCCGGCTTCGCATGCATATTTATCAGTTTTGCCAGGTTGATGCGACTAAATCGAATATCACAATGAACTTTAGAGCTCTCAGCAACAGGGGTATACGGGTCCATGTTTTGGCCTATATCTCGAGACCGTAGTCACTCAGCGGTGTAAAACTTACTCTGTATTATAGCACACATCAACAGCTTCAATTTGATACCCATAATATAAAAACAAATTCTAGGTGTATCCGGGTCCATGTTTTGGCCTATATCTCGAGACCGTAATCACCCAGCGGTGTAAAACTTACTCTGTACTAAAGCATACATCAACAGCTTCATTTTGATACCCATAATGTAAAAACACATTCTAGGTGTATCCGGGTCCACGTTTTGGCCTACATCTCGAGACCCTAGTCACCCAGCGACATAAAACTTACTCTGTACTAAAGCACACATCAGCAGCTTCAATTTGATACCCATAATGTAAAAACACATCCTAGTGTTACCCTGATCCACGTTTTGGCCTATATCTCGAGACCCTAGTCACCAATAGGTATGAAAACTAACCTGTACTAAAGCACTCATCAACAGCTTCAATTTAATACCCACAATGTAAAAACATTGTCTAGGAGTTCACGGGCCCACGTTTGGCCTATATCTCCAGACCCTAGTCACCCAGCGGTATGAAAATTATCCTCTACTAAATCACTCAACAGCTTTCATTTGTTATCCATATTGTATAAACACATTCTAGGGGTACCCGGGTCCACATTTTGGGCTATATCTCGAGACCGTAGCCTCCCAGTTGTATGAAAATTATCCTGTACTATAGCACTCATCAACAGTTTTCATTTGATATCCATATTGTATAAACACATTCTAGGGGTACCCGGGTCCACGTTTGGGCTACATCTCGAGACCCTAGCCTACCAGTTGTATGAAAATTATCCTGTAATATAGCACTCATCAACAGCTTCCATTTAATATCCATATTGTATAAACAAATTCTAGGGGTACCCGGGTCCACGTTTTGATCTCAAGACCCTAGGCACCTAGCGAAAAAAGGTAGACGTTGGCTGATTCTCAGACCTACCCAATATGCTCACAAAATTTCATGAGAATCGGTTCAGCCGTTTCGGAGGAGTTAAGCCTCCAACACCGTGACACAAGAATTTTATATATTAGATAGCGGAAATTTTCTTACCGTTCATTTTCCTGCAAACGTTTTTAGGCGTTCACGGGTCCACGTTTTGGGCAATATCTCGAGACCCTAGCCTCCCAGTTGTATGAAAATTATCCTGTACTATAGTACTCATCAACAGTTTTCATTTGATATCCATATTGTATAAACACATCCTAGGGGTACCCGGGTCCACGTTTTGGGCTATATCTCGCGACCCTAGCCTCCCAGTTGTATGAAAATTATCCTGTACTATAGCACTCATCAACAGCTTTCACTTGATAACCATATTGTATAAACACATTCTAGGGGTACCCGGGTCCACGTTTTGGGCTATATCTCGAGACCCTAGCCTCCAAGTTATATGAAAATTATCCTGTACTATAGCACTCATCAACAGCTTTCATTTGATATCCATATTGTATAAACACATTCTAGGGGTACTCCGGTTCACGTTTGGGCTATATCTCGAGACCCTAGCCTCCCAGTTGTATGAAAATTATCCTGTACTATAGCACTCATAAACAGCTTTCATTTAATATCCATATTGTATAAACACATTCTAGGGGTACCCGGGTCCACGTTTGGATCTCAAGACCCTAGGCACGTAGCGAAAAAAGGTAGATGTTGGCCGATTTTCAGACCTACCCAATATGCTCACCCAATGTGACACAAGAATTTTATATATTAGATTGCGGAAATTTTCGTACCGTTCATTTTCCTGCAAACGTTTTGCAGCCAAAAATTGGTAGAAAATATTCCGCTATACCAATAGGGGAAATCCGCCAATTATATATATTGGGTATTCCATCCCATTTCGACCAATTTTGAGCCCCACCCCTTTAGAATTGGCTGAAGTTTTTCTTCTTTTTCTAGCTTACGAAAGAGGTTTTTCAGAATTTTTTCAAATTTTTTCATCCAACTCAAAAAAAGTTATGAATTAAAAAAAAACACCGTTTTTGTTTTCAAAATGCTATAACTTTTTCAAAAATTGACCGTCTTTTTTTAAATTTGTTTTTAAATGTACTTTTCGGAAAAAATACAAACACATTTTTAGTTTTTATTTTCAATTAAAAAAAAATCGGCCCACTCCGGGATTAGTGGGGATGATTGCAGAATTGATTGAAGCTTTTTATGAAAAAAAAAGTGGCGAAATTCGAAAAATCTGGAAAAACTGAAAAATTACAAAAAAAAACTTAAATTTTTTTGTATTTTTTCCGAGAAGTACATTTAAAAACAAATTTAAAAAAAAAGATCCCAAACGGTCAATTTTTGAAAAAGTTATAGCATTTTGAAAACAAAAACGGTGTTTTTTTTAAAATTCATAACTTTTTTTGAGTTGGATGAAAAGTTTTGAAAAACGTCTGAAAAACGTCTTTCGTAAGCTAGAAAAAGAAGAAAAACTTTCAGCCAATTCTAAAGGGATCGGGTTCAAAATTGGTCGAAATGGGATGGAATACCCCATATATATATGTACAAATTTTCAGTGGTATTCAACCAACAAAAATTGCAGTTTAATTGCCTACTCCTTATATCTTCCGCTGCTTCTAGCAGTTCACCCCCATAGTTATGTATTTCATGATTAAAATGTTTCTCCGTTGGAATTGAGATAATCGGTGCTTATTCCTACCAATCCACTACAATGATCGTACCTCACACTCTTCAATGTGAAATCAATATATCGACCTAGTTACACTGAGCCAGTTTTAAACATATTTAGCATTGTTGTTTTGGTGGTTAAGCGAACATTTAAAATACATCGCATGCCTGGTTTTGTTGTATCTGCAGTTTTTTTAGGTGTGTGTCATTGCTAATAGCAGGATTGTTGGCACAATCAGATAAAGGACGGTTCAACAATTGAATCGATACACTATAATTTGTGTCGTTGACTAAATATATTTACAAGTTCTGTACATAAAACCAATTTTTTTTGTCAATTTGTTTCTAAATAACTTATGTGTTCTCCAAATACCTTAAGGTTTTGTCGATGCAGACTCCTAGGTATTTGATCTTGTCTACGTGCGAATTTTAACATCTTGTCGTATCTTCAGAGTAATATTGCTACAGCGCACTTTGGCACCCATAATGCTTTTTTTTGCCAAAATATCATATTTTGGTTTACCACACGTCACTTTCAACTTTCTATGGCATAGCCATTCTGTGAGGGAGTCTAAGTCTTCTTGCATTTTCAGATACCGCACAAAGCCCGCACGTTTCCTCTTCACTAATTGGTTATCATGCATCATCCGCAAAATAGTCGAATATTGCATATTTCAAGCATTCTTTAACACGTTAATTATATTCGTAAACAATAGCGGTGCCCACAACACCCCATGACCCCAACCCTCTGCCAGCTGCACCAATATGTACATCAGCAACGCAGTAATGAAAGACACTCTCCAATTATCGTCTTCTGTTTTCTATTACTCAAATAGCTTCTGAACCATTCCAAGGATTTCCTCTATCCATTATTAAAACATAACAATTCAGCAGTTCCTCCTCTTCATCCACAGTTTCAACAATCACGTTTTAAGTTAAAACGGACTGAGCATCCCACAACTTTCTCCAGTTATCATCACTCTTTCCATCCGCAAGAACATATTCAGTGCGGTTTCGCGAAGAAGGGCTTTTCCTAACCCCGAGAGTTCAGTATAATAATTTGGTATTATCTCAGAGAGGCACTAATGATTTTTAACAACCGTTTCCATAAATTTTGTCATCTGTGGCGTAGCCGTTATTAATTGGGCGCAGTTACCACTATGGCCTACTGCATTTTTGAACTTTTTCCGCAGGTACTATAGTCGATACTTTCCAGCAATTGAACAAATGCTACTGTTTAAGATTCCTATTATTATATCTTATGTAGAAAGTGAGCAATGTAAATACATGCATCTCATAAATCCCCCTCCGACAAAAGCTGTTTCTCACCAATTTGGTTTCTAAAAGATTTAGTTAATGTTCATGATAGCATCTCAACTCTACGGTAGGTGAATTGAAAAGTTTCAATTTGCATCATTACAAGGTTTCCAGACCGCAATCGGAAATTTCAATCGCGATCATTAATTTCACAGCATGCTCTGTACAAAAATGTATTTAGGGCATGGCTATATCGTATCCCTTCTCGAGCATTCACCGTTAATGATACTATTAGCTAAACAGCACCCTTTCTGTCATCGGTGAGCTCAGCAAGATGTTTTAAAGCGACTTCCACATCCCGCACTCATGTTCGCCTGCCACTTATCGAGCACTTTAGCTTCCATATATTTCTTCTGTTTATACATAACATGTTTTCTTGAATATATTTTTTTTATGCCATTATAATCCACCCAGTTGCCAGTATTTCTAGACTAGTATTATAGAATTGGACATTTTTCTTTTGTGCAGTTCCTTCATAGCTCACGGTCATACCACTTCTCCTCCTTAGTTGTATTTGGATCCCTTCTATACGTCAATGCTTGAGATAGCTTTCAGTTAAAATATTGTTCAGGGAATCATCAGTCAGTCACGTGCTATGCTACACAAATGAGGACACAGAGCTAAAGTCGCACGTTCGCAGCAGATTTAAAAGATTTCTGCGCTATAGTACTCCCAGTTGGTGACAGTAGAAACTTTTCTCCTTTTGCAATAACACACACGAATGTCGGTACTTTTGAAATGAATTGTTTCATGATCGGACAATTATTTATATCCCACTTCCACATGTTCAGTTTTAACTTGCTCATTATTGCTGAAGAGTGTAAAGTCTATTTTGCTAGAGGAACGTGCCTAGTATTCTTGTGTTGAAATTATTCTTGTACACACAGAGCCATTTCTGCAAAAAATAAACTTATAAGCTTGTTATATGAGTATGTTGATGGTATATTCATTATTAATGTTAAAAATCTTCCAACTATTATTAATGTTAGTCAGATTCACTGAGATGTTCATTCAGACATGTTTACGTTAGTCATGAAGCAGCAATCCATGCTATTGGTGAGTGAATAGAGCTACACCAATTTGACATTTTAACGAATATTTTTAGTTTTATGACAATGCACCCACACAATTCCTGTCAATAGCTTTATTAACACTATGCTATATTGTCAAATTTTCATGTAAATAACATTAGAACACCACCTGTAGTCTACTGTGGAATCGCAGCGGATGAATTATAGGTGGAAATGCTAGCTCAGATCACAGATTTTATCTGTTTGTACATGTCTCACGCGCATAAAACAATGCTGGGCTCTTCTTTATTTCTATAAGATGTTCCAGCTTAGCTTATTGCTCGGTCATACTATTAATATTAAGAATATACAGTCCAAGTTGAGCTCTTTGTTACGCAGGTTTGTTTTTTAGTTTTGACTTCTGTGCTTTGCTGGTTACAGATTCCCGCGTGGGTTCGCTAATAGGCCAATCTTCACTCTCCTTGCTATGAGCTCTATGTTGATACACAGGACACATTCTGTCCATGGAATCGTGATTTCGTCCAGTCCAAATTAATTCTTTATTTGCCCTGAGCAGTTGATGCATTTATTTATTGCTTCCTGTTTATGCCATACCACATATTTATGCTCACCCAAGCCTTTTGCGCATACTTTCTTGTCTTTGCATTCAAGGTTGTGATTGACGAAGCCTTTTGAAATTTGAAAACAACATCAGTACTTGCACCTGCATCATATACTCTGCACCCGCTCCAAGCCTTAACTTGAGCCTTTCTCGGCTAGTATATTCATAAAAGCTTCAAAACCTCCACTTTCAAGTTACGGAATTCACTAGTAAATTCACTCTCATTTTTTTAACTTAATACTTGATTGACAATTTTCTATCTGTTTCACGGAAGACAATATCTGACGTCTTATTCTCTGGGTAAGCTCATCATTATCATACTCAGGAAATTATACCAGTTACAATAACGGTTAGTTTCAGCTTTCATAGGAATCTTCATACATGTAGTATTTCCGAGAGCTTTTCTCAATAGCATTTTTATTTTCTCACGATCAT
>JARSSU010029874.1:0-65352 GCA_029619165.1 Eurosta solidaginis | reverse complement strand
CCTACGCAGCACCACCGGACTCAATTCAAGTTTTCATGTTCCTTACTTTTTGTTCTTGAAAAACGAACGACATGTTCTCAAAACAAAAACCTTGTTCTTGAACTGACAACCATTTTCTTGAAAAGAGAACGGCTGTTTTTCAAACAATTTTTTAAATTCTATTTCTTAACTCTTATTTTTCGCAGAGTTCCATTCACATATGCACAGGTAATCTCAATCTTGTTATCCAATGTTTTAAATAAATATATTCAGATGCATCATCATAAAAGAACAATTTCTCAATAAGAGAAATATATGAGAAAAATGCATATTATGCGTTTTCTAATATTTTGGAATTTTAATAATAATTTTTTTTGTTATTTAATATTTTTATAATGACAAAAAAATATTTATTAATAAAAAAATAATAAATGGGTACTGCTTAAAAAAATTCCTTCCCCACTCCCCCAAATGTCAAACACAAACCGTTCTTGAATTGAGACCGAAAAATGTTAAATCGACACAAACCGTTCTCGAAGCGTGAGAAACGAAAAATCTTAATCAAGCCCAAGTAGTGCTTGAAATGAGCACAGAAGGTTCACACATCAATACAAGTGGTCACAAAATACGAACGGTGTGCTTGGAAAAACTGTTCTTAAAACAGCACCTCGGTCACGAGTTAAGAAAAAACGTACTTAGCAGACTTTTGTCAACGAATGTTCTTAATTTTGAACTTGTTTCGTTTATTTTAGAACGATTTTTTCTCTGAGTGTACGACTGCATTATGTGATTCAATTTTGCCCGGATCACCATCCATTCAAGCAACATATTAAATAATATACGATCGATTATAAAAACTTATGTTAAATTTTTAACTAGAGAAAGCCCTTGAAAGTTAAAGGCTTTTTTTAGGAAGAAAATGAAGTTAGAGTCCATTTAATAAATGGTCCGTATAGTCCTAGCAGCTTAAATTTTCCGTTTCTTTTTACTTGGTCCTGCCATTTTTATACTTGCAAGTTACAGCTTTTCCAAAATATAAGAAAGATATGCACAAAAGGCTTGCTGACTGAATAAGCTGGCTGACTGCCCGACAGCTGGGCCTGCCAGTTTGGCTGCTGGAACACGCTAAAGCACGCTATCAATGCATGCACAGATCATCTAGTATGTACATATGTATGTATAATAATCTGTTGTCACTTCATATACAAAGTTTTTTTTTCCTTATTTGTTTTGTTTTTTTTATACATACTATGTACATATTTATGCAGTTGCATTCAATATGTGAAGAGAAAGGTAAATAGCCAGTACGCAGGCTTTGCAGGGGAAATTATGCCGGGATTTCTACACAATATACATAACAACATACCAATATACCTTCTTAGCTTTTGCTATTGTGGGAATGTAAATGTCGTACGCAATAGCCGGGTCTAAGATTCACATTCTTCCTACATTGCTGTATTAAGCAGTCAACACTAAAATAACAGTAGCATTTTTTTCTCTAATTTCGAGAATAAATTCTTTTTGTAATTTAAGAATAAAAACTTCCATGATTTTGTAACAGATACTACTATACGAAGCGATGTGAAAAGGCAATTTCGAAAAATTTTTAAAATTCGAGAAAATTTTACGAAAGCTACGAGCTTTTTATTTAGTTTATGGGTTTGCAGTTTTATATCCCGTAGCAGCCACAGTTCAAGTTCCGGGCAAAGCAACACTGAAAATTTAAAAATTCAATTAGAAAACAGTTTTTCAAAGTAGGCCCGCCCCTTGGCAGTGATTTGGCAAAACTCCGTGTGCAGTTATGCCATGAAAAACTTCTCTGTGAAAATTCATCTGCCTTCCAGATGCCGTTCGGAGTCGGCATAAAACATTTAGGTTCCACGTTCCCGAAACCTTGTAGGAAAAATTAAAAGGAGCCGACGCAAATTGAAGAGCAGCTCGGCCTAAATTTTTCTCTAACACAATACATTTCAGTCCAACAAAGTACAAGTAAAAGAACTATAGCAACCGCTGTTTTATAGAGTATGATAATTTGATGTGAGCTTTTATAAAAAAAGTATATATAATTTATCATATATAAAAGAATTAAAAAAAATAAAATAAAAAATATATTAAAATAGTAAAATAAATTAAAATAAATAAAAAATGAAATAAATAAATAAAAATTAAATTAATAAATAAAAAAACAAATCAAATGATTAAAAAATAAAATAAATAAATAAAAATAAAGTAAATAAAATTAACTCAGAATAGCAAAAAATGCTTTTAAAAACTAATCAAAATTGGAAATATGAATAAAAAACAAAGTAGAAACAACAACATAATATAATAAAATTGTAATGCATGCAAAACTAAAACAAATAAAATAATTTAAATGCATGCAAAAATATAACAAAGAAAAAATAATTAAAACTATACACAATTATAATAAATAACATTTAAAAAAATTCAACAGCTAAAGGACAAATATATAAAACAAAATATACCTCCAAAAAAATACATAATAAAAAAATAAAAAAATGTAAATATAAAAAATGTAAATTAAATAAATTTATCCGCATTGGACTTTGCTGATTTATTGTGGATTAGGCTGACGCCCGGTTTATTCTCATCTGGTTTAAACTGGCTGAATTACTATGCGCGAAAATTCTTCATAGTGCATGCGGGGATACCTCTTTATGTCCCTGAGAAGCGGAGGTTCTTCAATCAGATGTCTGTTGCGATGCCCAGGTTGCTGGGTATTCAAAAAGAAACGTTTCTTCATCATTTAAGTTCTCTCCTTTATAAGGAGTATTCTCACCTCACTTTGAGGATAATGTACTGGAGACATAACAAGACATCCCGTGGCAGTTCTGATCGCGGTGTTTGGACAGACTTGCAGTTTCCTCATGTATGTTTCTTATAGGTTCGGCCAGCATACTGAAGACGCGTAGCAGACAAGTGACTGACCAATTATTTTATAATTAGCTATGGGCGATTCTTTGTTTTTGCCCCAAGTGCTACCAACGAGGAACATGACGATTTTTACTACAATTGCAGCTGCATGCTCACTAAAACAAGGGCCATTATCGGACGGCACGCACAATATTTTTGGGTGCCAGACAGTCGGTAGCGTAGTATCACCAACGCGGATGTCCAATATTACCGACAGTTGTCATGTTCACTTCGTAAAAAAGGACTTGGTCGGAGATAGTGTCAAGTTCAGCGAGGATAAGTTTTTAAGTCTCATAAAATTTTTAAATAAAAACAAGTAAGGAAGGCTAAGTGCTGGTGTAACCGAACATTACATACTCAGCTGCCAAATTACAGCTTGCAAAACTTTTAAATTACCTTCTTTTAAAAGTGGGCGGTGGCACGCCCATTATCCAAAATTTTACTAATTTTCTATTCTGCGTCGTAAGGTCAACCCACCTACCAAGTTTCATCGCTTTATCCGTCTTTGGTAATGAATTATCGTAATTTTTCGGGTTTTCGAAATTTTCGATATCGAAAAAGTGGGCGAGGTTATAGTCCGATTTCGTTCATTTTAAATAGCGATCGGAGATGATTGCCCAGGAACTTACATACCAAATTTCATTAAGATACCTCAAAATTTACTCAAGTTATCGTGTTTACGGACAGACGGACGGACATGGCTAAATGAATTTCTTTTTTCGCCCAGATCATTTTGATATATAGAAGTCTATATCTATCTCGGTTAGTTAATGCCATTACGGTGTATCGTTATGCAAACAAAATTAATATACCCTGTGAGCTCTGCACAGCTGAGTATAACAAATTTTTCAACACAGCATCCACACCATCTAATAGTATGTCTAGAAAACAGATTGTTTCAACGGCGAGGCACCAGTAAAAAAGAAAGCATGTTAAATACATGCTCCAGAACCAGGTAAAGTATACTAACCATTTATCACACCCATAAATTGGTGAGTGTTTGACGGGGTTAAAATAAAGATCAGAGCTAATAGCTATGAATCTTTCCCTTTTTCAGAGGCCTTTTGGCTAAATAAAAAAGGGCATTCCTTTGTGACGTTTAGTGCATCTCTAATGTAATGTCCGCGATGCCAACTTTCTAGACCCTTTCAACATATAGACAGTGGCATACAATGACCATTTCCTAATAGAACCCTAAACTTTTCTGGTCCAATATAAATATCACAAACCCATGAGGTATGAACAATTTCCTAAACCTAAAAAATTAGGGTGTGTCTGTAGAAAATTTTTAAATGACACATGTACATATGCATGTACATATATTAATTGAACTACTTTAAAAGTTTATAGATACATATAGACAAGTCAAAAATGAAATCATCAGGCGTATCGTCGCCATTGAAACAAAGTGCACAAATAATTAAAATGTGTATAACAAAAATACATATGCGCATTAATATATGGAGAAAATTGGAGAGTTCGACTTTTGAGTTTTTTGTGCCAGTTTAACTACAATAACATATGCTTGGAGAGACTTTCCAGCCGGAGCAGTAACAAAACAAAAACCATCAAAACAAGAAAACTAAATGAGTATCATACAACGAAGTACCTGAATTTCAAACAAAATGACTTGGTGGTTGATTTTCTATTATAATACTCATAAAACAGGCGGCCGGCATGCGCAAAACAAATAGAGTATAGGTAATCTAAAACACAGCTGGAAACAGAAACGTAAGACAAAAACAAGTAAGGCGAAAAACAACAATGGCGACCCATGTAAAGGAGACACATACATAAATATAAATTTGTATGCACAACATTGAAACACCGAAACTGCTAAGCAAAACAACAAAAGTTGTGAAAAACATTGTGTGCGTTTCGGCACGTAGACCACTGTATGAGAGTGGTGGCCTTAAGAGGCAGTGCGTCGCGTGTAACGACAGCCAAGCGATCACCCTGGACATTGTAATACTTATTTGCATGACATATGTATTTTTGGAGGTATACATACAAATTTTTTATGTCAATGCGGAAAATAAAAGCATTTAATTTATGAATACAATTAAATCAAATGAAAAAAGTAAATAAACACATTTTACAACCAAAACAATACGAAAAAAACAATTTAAAAAAAATTAAACGGAAAATTAAAAATGAACTGAAAACAGCTTAAATATATAAAAATTGAATTTAAAAAAAATATTTAGAAATAAAAAAATTTAAAGAATGCATGTTAAGGGAAAGCTTTGATAACAGTAAAAATTCAGAAGAAAAAAATTTTAAATTAAAACTTTTAGAACCAAGACCGTTTAAATAAAAAAATTAAATATACAGACAAAGACATATGTAAAAGTATGGCAACAATTTTAAAAACCCCCATTCCTAAGGTAAAGTAAAAATAAAAATAAAATAAAACGAAACGAAACAAATAAAAAGAAAATTTGAAAATAAGAATAAAAAAAATTTTAACAAAAAATTAAATAAAGGTAATTAAATTTAAAAAATAAAAATAAAAGAAATTAATACAAAACGCGATATACCTCCGAAGAGATTTTGGGCCGAACTTTTCATTAAATTTGCGGCGTTCTCCTTTTAATTGTTCACCTCCGAAGAGATTTTCGGCCGAACTTTTCATCAAATTTGTGGCGTACTCCTTTTAATTTTTCACCATGACATAAAATGTGTTAATAATTTTAAAAAAACCTTCATTCCTTACATAAAGTTAAAAACTAAAATAAAAATAAACAAGTTAAAATTAAGTTTGAAAATAAGAATAAGAAAAAAACTTGAAACAAAAATTTAAATAAACTTAATTAAATTAAAAAAAATACAAGCCGCGATATTCCTCCGAGATTTAGGCCGAGTTTCCCATCCAACTTGCGTCATGCTTTTTCCACAAACCTACACGTTTTATGAGTTACGGCATCTGAAAGGCAGATGAGATTTCCACTGAGAACCTTTTGGCAGAAATACACTCGAAACGTTTGCCAAACCACTGCTTATAATTGAAAAAACTTGTTTCTAATGGTGATTTCTGTTCTACACGAAAATGTCGACTTCACGCCAACTCTTCAAAAAGTTGTGTTCTTTTGTAAAATCAGTGTAGCCTCAATAGAGGGCATCATTATTTTTTCGCAACAACCTACCCCTAAAAATGGCCAAAAATGCAACATTACTTGCCCTCGCTGCCATTGACGGTACAGAGCTGATGAATCACATTGACAAATAAACTCAGCATACTAAAAACAGTATACTAAAATGAATTTTATTTGAGTAAATATGATTTGCGAAAGTTTTTATTTGGCGCGAAGAAACAGCTGATTACGTGACACGGTTACAATTTTTGTTCTTTTCAAGTCATGCAGGGTGGCTACAATTTCACAAGGCGAAGTGAGAATCTTAAAAATGTTTGCCCCTGAAAGTGGCGACATTTTCGTGTAGAAAAGAAATCACCATAAGTTTTTGATGTTGATTTTCCCGGGACTTGAGCCCAGGATCTTCGGTGTAGTAGGCGGAGCACGCACCACCACACAACGGCGGCCGTGAAAAAAAGTAAATGATAGGGGGCTAGTTTGCTTGCCTAAACCTTACAGAATAGCACACATCAAATCTAGACGAGAAGCACGACCTAAATCGCCTCGGAGGAATGTCGCTTCAAATTATTATGAACATTACTTGAAACTGAAAAATGAAGAATTAAAAACAAATACTATTACTCAAATAAGGATACATAATAAAAGAAAAATAAGAGAAAAAAATATACGAACAAATTCTAAAAAAATAAAAAATAAAAACATCCAACATAGATTGAACAAACAAAAGAAATAATTAAAAAATATAAATAAAAATTAAAACAAAACAATAATAAACAAGATGAAAATGGATATAAAAAATAAACATAGATGAAAAAAAAGTTTATATAAAAAATAGCATTGATTATTTTCTTGATAATCAAAAATAAACAAATAAAAATAAACAATAAACACAAAAAACCAAAAAAATTTTAAAATAAAAACATATAACATAATAAAACAAATAAAATATTGGAAACAAATTAAATAATGAAAGCAAAACAGATTAACAAAATGAATAAAAACATAGAAAAATAAATAAGAATATAATATTCAGTAAATAATAAAGAATAAGTATGATGAAAATCTTCTGTACAAATTTTAAGAAAAGTTCTATCTTGGCTCCACATCGTTCAGGAACTTATACGGAATGATAATGGGAAATGGGGACGTAGTAGAGAAGAGTCCCTTAAGACGCTTATCGACGCACGTTATGGGGGAGTAACCTTATCGCTACAACAACAACAACAACGCACGTTATCGACCGTGAGATGATTCGGAGGATACAAAGTACTTAAATTCCGAACTTGGAGCGAGTAATACCAGGGTTTGTACGAACCCCAAAATCGTAAAAAATTGTTAACACACTTCAATCGTCATGTCCATAAGTACTTTTCCCTGTCGATCTAAAAATGTCGGGTATACCGATCATAGAATGGCTCAAGATAATCTTGGATGAGTGTATACGACTGAATCATGTCTTGCAGAAAGGAGAATAATTTTGTCGCTGTCGTTTATTTTTGACGTTTTTCGCGGTGCGACTGAATGCCCAATGCTCCTGAGGGGATTTTCATAAACATTCCTGCCAGAGCGCTTAGGAACTCTGAATTCTTCAATGTTCGTCTTTTCAAAGCTCTTTATGCAATCAATGCTCCAATTACTAGAACCTTGATTGAGTTTAATAGAATTTTAAATTATTTGGAAATAGATTTTTCTTGCTCAAAAGAGCGCTTTTTAAGTACAATAAACCCTTTTTATAAGTAAGCCATTTATTTATACTAGTAATTTGCCTACTGTTACCACATATTTCTACTTAGCCTGTAAGATTTTGTATTCTAATTGGGCTTAATAAATAAATACTAAATACTAAAAATACTATTGGAGGTGCTCACGTTGTCTTTTCACCGAAGAAAAATTTGCTCAAAATCCTTGCGAGTCTAAAAGATGTGCGCATAAAGTCGAGCAAGGATGCAGAACTGTGCTGTTCATCCCTTTGCGCATACACTTCGAATACCTAGTATAACTTCGTGCATACAAACAATTTAAGGCCACAAATAAGCCACCGATAGCGCAAAAATGTCCTTCGATGCTGCTTTTTATCAGCTTAACCAAAGGTATTTTCTTCTGTTCTGCACATTAGTATGAATGTAAATAAGTACCAAACATTTGTGAAAGCACATGTTCCATGCGGTTGATGGTCTATTGCCTAATTTCATGTAGTCAGTGACCAACCAAAGACCACGAACCGGCATTAGATTGTTGTGTGAAGCCTTTTGCGCATATATGTACATAAAAGAAACCATAAAAGCAGCGTTTCATGTAATAGAAGCAAAAATTTATATAAATAATATACTTATATATGCAGCTATGGAGGTGACAAACTAAAAAAACTACGCAATGCAAATATGCAATCGGCTAATCTAGTGAAACGAGGCCGGTCAATAAACTTGGAGCACATCGAATGACAAAACTATCAATGCACATGCTAAAAAATTCATACACATTTATATATGTATGTGAAGAGTGTTATGAACACTAATTTACTCAGCAAATATTTTCAACTAATAGGATTAGATGAATTGATACGTGGGGAAAGAAGCTGCGGTGAATTTTTTTAAGATAGTATAATAGTAAATTTTAGTTTTATCCATGTACAATAAATAAGCAAATCGTACCGTTGTATGCAGTATGTATATTAAGTTACATATATCTCTGGTCAAAAACAATAATTATCTTTTTATAAATAACAAAAAATGTAAGGCGCGATAACCTCCGAAGAGATCTAAGGCCGAGCTTCTCTTCCAATTTGCGTCGTGCTCCTCTTGATTTTTCACTGAGAGCTTTTCATGGCAGAAATACAATCGGAGCGCTTGCCAGACACTGCCGAGGGGCGACCCCGCTTAGAAAAATTTTCTTCTAATTGAAAAATCTTATTTCTAAAATTTTGATGTTGCTTTGCCCGGGAGTTGAACCCAGGGCATACGGTGTGATAGGCGGAGCACGCTACCATCACACCACGGGACCAGAAATTGACTACCTAACAATGACAAAAAATATAAAAAAAATATTTTTTTTTATTAATTATAAAAAAGTAATAAGAAAATAAACTTAAAAAAATTGTAATAAAAAAACAAATTATTTAGAAGCAATTAAAAAAAAATTTCAAAAAAATTCGAAGAAAATAAATAAAAATAAAAAAATAAAAAAAAATTTTAATAAAAATAAAAGTACACAAAAAATTTGCATGTGTAACTAGTTGGGGCCACGTAATCTTTCCCAACCCGTTTTGGTCCTGCTTTGCTTACTTGCACGATAGCAAAACGTATCGTTGAAAAACGTTTTTACAAAGCAAACTTCGAAAAAATCATTCCTAAAACTTTGAGAAATGTTTGGTTCTCAAGTTGATATCCAACATCGTTTTCCAATTATTCTCTTACCTCTCAGAAATATCAAATTCTAAAGTTGATATCTAAAGCCATTTTCCAATTATGTATTCGCCAATTTAAAAAATTTTATCAAATTTTTAGTTTTACTAGAGTCCTCGGCAGACTTTGTTCTGTCCGAAATTTTCACAATCAGACCAATTCTAAATATTGTCGCGGAAATTTGTTCTCGCGGATTTTTTTTTCCCGCGGAAAAATTCCTCCAATTCTGTTCTCGTAGGGAGAACAATAATTGGGGAATAGGAATTTCGAATTTTCGAAGTCAGCTGTTTTGTCAATTGAAATTTCGTTGCACATTTCTTATTTTGTTTAAAAAATTTAAAAGTTTAATTATTGTTGCAAATTTGTTGGAAATTAAGAAATAAAATATAAACATTGCACAGTATTTATTGCATTTCATGTGGTATTCACTGAAATGAGTAATGAATTGGTGCCACAGCAACATCAACAGCGGAACATAAGAAGAAGACGGCCGCATAACACAAATCTGCCGGAGTTGCCTGCTTTCATTCAGCAAAGCAATTTTCTGGCGGGCAAGTTGAGTTGAATTCGTCCATCATCATATGCCAAAATCTATTTAAGCCTTATTAAAAAATCCTTGCGCAATTTCTGGATGGCTGCATCAAATTTGTATACCAAGAGCTCTACCGTTGCTTATGATATACTTTTCAACTTAAAATAAAGAATATTGTGGTTGTAGTTGTTGTATTAGAAGTGAGAATATTGTGGTAGAATATAAATACATCTTTTAGCACAAATTTGTACAAATAAGTGTTCTTTCTTAAAATAACCAATTTCCTTTAACTATTTTGATGCATTCCCTTTAATTTAACAAGTGAAAAAAACTCCTATGAAATGGCAGAGAAATCTCCCTCTCCCTCACATCATAATACCTACTTTTCTCCCATAACCGGTTTCCGCTTTTTCGAACATTGTTCAGAATAGGAGGAAAGGGAGAAGTGAAAAAATCACAAGGAATTTTTATTTAGAATACGAGGAATGGGAGAAGGGAGAAAACTCGCACGGAATTTTCGTTTAGAATTGGGCTGTTTATGTCTCATTCCCCTCTACTTTATCTTCAATTTTTCTTCTATTTTTGTCCATTCCCTATTTCATATATCTCCTTTCCACAACCAAACACATTCCCACTCCGACTTCCACTCACATTCTTACTCCCACATCCACTCTTACTTGCTCTCCCACTCCCTCTAGCTCTCACCACAAATTCTTCATATATGGAATCTGTATAACAAACTTTGAATATCTGCTGCACCAGACCGACCGATTTCAATATGCTGTTAAAACTTTTAAAATCGCATTAAGTTTTATATATCAGATAAAGATATATAACTGAGACGTTCTTCTGCTCGATAATATTCCTCCCTGTGATGTACCTACTCTCCCAGTAAACAGAGCCATTTGTCATTGTAGCTTCTAGAAATTGTTTGTTTTATCTTCTTGCATCTCTCTTCTTGTCACCATTTTTGATACCTGTCCCTCCTCCGCATCTCCTCTACCCCCCTTTTTCACGAGTTTTCTCTCTTCTACTCCCACTTTCTTTCCTCTGCTTCAACCTTCAATTTTGCTCTCCAATTCCTGTATTACCCTCGCAACTTCTCCATTTTTTCTCTCCCTCACCTTCCCTCTAATTTTTCAATCACTCCAATTTATTATATTCATTTTCTATGGGGTTTAGTATGACTCTCCCTTTCTTTCTGCCTCTACTTCTTAACCACCGCCTCTTGTTAAAACCCTCAAAAACAATCTTATTTGATACCCACATTGTGAAGACATATTTCAGAAATGGGTTCACTAAAACTGAACTAACCAAAAACTACAACTAAAGCTTACAAACCATCTGCGAAACAATACGGAAATCAACGCACCTATAATTTTTAGAATTATTTCATCAGATATTGAGTTATAAAGTTAGCCTATTCGAAAGACTACATAGTAATAAAATTTCAAACAAATGGCGTCATAAATACGATTTTTCCGAATAAGTTAGCCACTGGTTCATTTGCCGAAAAGAATTTGTTTTAAATATTAAACTAGGCAACAATCAAGCAAATCGCCCCCTAAATAAGATTTAGTACAAAGTTTCTCAAGTAATATCCTTCTCAGTGAAGTACTCCCCCAGCGGGTTAGGTGGTCAGAATATAGCCGCGGTAGGTATGCCTGTCGTAAGAGGCGACTAAAATACCAGATTCAAGGGGTTGCGTAGCGCAACCCTTTCAGGTTGCCAGCGCAATATATAGCTTCTCCAAACCCAATTGTCAACCTCATCTATCAGTGCCGAATCCTGTTTCATTAACAGCCGAGGCTCTGGCGACCCCGAACTCCTCATGGATCTAGGGGTGGGAGGGCGGTATGGCCAAGAAGGTCGCATGTGGTCATAACAAATCGTTCCCGAGATGGTCGGGCTTGGACAGAGCCACTATGGAAAGTGTCTGGCAATGATGCTAGTGGCTTCTTGTATCGTAACGAAGACCATATATAAAAATCAATCTTTAAAAATGACGAAAGAAAGGTCTTTTTTCTCGGCAAAATTTTTGCACGATATCTGTTAAAGCTAGTATGACTCAAGTTTTATAATAGACCAACGATCCTGCTTCAGTCGGAAGTATGCACTGGCGAAATTTCAACTTTAATAAAATGACGAAGGTCTGGCAGTCACGGCCTCTTAGACTATATGTATATGTATAGACCTAGAAACCAAATTGGTCAAATTCATTAGCAGAGATAATGATTACGAAATAACGAAAATCGGTTGATGACCACGCTCACTTAAATAAATAAAAATAATAAACAAGGCGGGATATACCCCGAAGAGAATCTAGGCCGCTTCCAACTTGCGTCGTGCCCCTTTTTAATTTGTCCAAAAAATTGGCGGGACGGGACCTACATGTTTTACGCCGACTTCTAAACTTGTTTCTAAATTGTTGCTTTGCATGAAAGTTGAACCCAAGAGCTTCGGTGTGATAGACCATACCACGGCAACCGCCACGCCGACTCTCAATATAAAAATACAAAAACGCGTTTTTCAAACACATTTAACGTGATATCACTGTAAAATATGAGGCTATAATGCTTAAGTTTTGGAGAAACTATCTCGCAATGAAGACTAAAAGTAAGTACTTAACAATTTGAAGATTTGGCGTAGCAATGCCTATTTGTGCAGCTCAAACCTTATAAAAAGGCTTTGCGTCGACTTTCGTTAGCGATTTCTCGAGAACGGTTAAAGCTATCGTGATAAAACTTGTAGGCATCTTCCCTCTTTAAAGGAGTACCGGCCCTGAAAGCGCATCGGGTAATACCCGGATAGCCGGTTACATCAGCTGTATATTGAACTAAAAATTTATACTCAAGCTTTAGACCAGCTCCTTGTTCTAGAGTAAGAACTATTAAATATTTCTTTGAAAATGTGCTTTTTTCTGAGTTAGTGAAATCTGTTCTCTAAACGTTTGTTTTAACGCAAGCTCACTGTACATTACGAATTGCTTATCAATTATATACAAGGTTTGTTTTCATTTTTTAAATTTTATTAATGCAGATAAGATAATGAAAAATGTACTCGAAAATTCTACAAAGTTTCACAAATCACTAGGTTTTATTGATTTTAACTATTCTATTAATTTTAACTTGACTGATTGTAACTAAAAATACTATTGTATTGAAAAGAAAGTATGATACTTAGTTTGAAATGCATTTAAAAATAGCATTCGCGTTTAACTTTTTTGTAAACAAACCTTGAAGTTGTTTTTTACTTCGCCAAATCGCTACAGCATTAATTCATTTACATGAAAAGAGGCTGCCCCAACAAACTGGTTTATAATCAGACTTGTGAGACTAAAGAAATGCAAATGTGTATATTCTAAAATAAATTTAATTTTTCCGAGATTAGTGCATATGTATTTACATTAGTATGTATGTATTTACATTGGTGTGGCAATAAATTGTAAATACTATAAAGGAGGGGCAGATACTCCCAGTACCTGACGACCATGCCGAAGAATGGCAATATCCCGGCTTAACAAAAATACAGTTCTGAGAATCGACAGACTACCGGCCGAATGATTTGCTTCAGACATAATAAATTATTCACCAGCTAACCACGCAAAAGGGTCCTAAAGCTTTACGTTAGACCGCTAGGGATAAATCGGTGAAATAATAGCGACTGCTGAGCGGAATATCACCATATCTCGGCAATCGTTTCGAAAAACTTGTTTATATCAAAAACGCACTGTGTCAGAATCCGCTTGAAGAACACCCTATCTTAGAACTTGTTTCAAAAACGCCCTTGCTGAGCTCGAATTCAATACAATGTGACGATAGCTAGGGCGTTTATAAAAAAAATTATGCGATAGGACGTTCTTCAACCGAATTCTGAGGTAATGCGTTTTGGAAACAAATTCTAAAATATAGCGTTATTCAAACATTTTCTGAGATAACGCGTTTTCGAAATGACAGCAATGTGGGTAAAAGCATACGCCTAGAGAGGCGAAAATTCTAAAAACTGTTGATTTGGCGTTTGTTACTCCAAAGAAGGTCCACCGTATGCGGGTGTTCTTTTGTACGGTTAAGCATCTACATTTCATCGTATCAAATCCAAAACAAAATACTCAACTACTATGGCGTAGCTCATATTTTTTGGGTATATTGTTTAGTGCATTGTATGAAACCGTACAAAACGTGTATTCTGCAATGAAATGTACGAAACTGACAATTTAGTGTACAACCATGAGCTTCGAAAACGTTTCGAGAGCTTTTTATAACGCAGGCAGTCAAGGGCATACATTTTAGCTTAGTTGCGGCAAAAGTTACATTTCTGAAATTGGTTAGTATAATTTTGGGAGAATTTTCTATTTTATTTCATAGAGTTCAACAATAAATCGACTTATGAGTTTGGTTAAAAATCGACCAGGAAATTGGGTTTTGAAATTCAAGAACTCGTGAGTAAATAATGCCTTACTATTTGAAAAAGATTTTCGTTATATATATCTTTGGAGTTTGTTGGGAATGTTTTTAGAATTAGGTCTGGACCTTAAGTCCGCATTCTGTAAGAAATTCGGGCACCTTTTCATAATAAATTGGGAACTACTTCGAGATCACTGCGGATATGTGCGGAATAAACTATGGTCTACTTCAAGACTTTTACAAAACCATTCCGAAATTATTGCGGGACCATTTCGGAACCATTTCAGAAATACTTTGGCACTATTCCGGGAACCTGTAGGAAATTTTTAAAGGACACTTTAGTATATTTTGTGAACTATTTCATAAATTATTGACGAGTTATCAGTATGTTATCGACGAGTTATCAGTATGTTATCGATAAAAATCCTATGGACGATTTATCGATTTTTTTATCGAAATACAATCGATTTGTTATTGCCTTGCTATCCATAACAGCGTTATCAGCGGGTCATCGTCATCGCGTCGTTTGTTATCGACAAGTTATTGACTTGTTTTTCGTTTGTTATCGATAAAAAACTTATCGGCGAGTTTTGAAATCGAAAAGTTACCGCCGCGTTATTGGTTTATTATGTTCGTCCTTAATAAAAAGTATCTTTCACTTAGGCTGGCGAAATGATCACAAATCAAATAAGTTTCTGATAATAAATCAGGGTTTCAATCAAAGATAATTCAAACTCATACAATGCTTGTTAGTTTTAATCAGACTATTAACGCTTGTGCGAAATTTTCAAACCTTTTTAATAATTTTCATTAGCTAAAAATACCACCAAATATATGTAACAAATCTGACCGTTCCTAGTTTATTCAATTCTAAAATTAAGCGGGCGTGGTTGTCGACCTATTTTGTAAATTTTAAAAATCTATTCAATTCTGAAGTGAAGAAACCTTTAATTTTTGGACGGACATTGCGAGCGATTTTGATGTTTGCAATGAGTGGCTCAAGAAAATCAAGTAAAGTGTTAACGCTTTTCGGATTAATATGAAAACTAATTTTTGGTGTACTTTTAAATTTAGCAATGTAATAGTGCAATGTGAAAAAGTTTGGTGTAATTGTACAGTATAACACTTTTCGGAGTGATATCAAAACTAATTTTGAAGTCAAGAGACTTTACATTCGTACAAGCTTCACTATGACATGCCCATTCTAGATTTAAGGGCTGAAATGTTCAAAACACGTGATGGACGCACGGTACTAATGCTTTTATGACCAGTTATACAATAAACAAGTACATATTTGATTAAATTATTAATATGCGATTAAAACTACTCAAAGCTTAACGTTTACTCGAGCGAAATCTAACCTCGATAAGATTGTATTTGTTACAATCTATATTAAATAGAGAAAAATGCAAAAAAGCAATAATAATTATGGCGCCATGCCTTATCATGAATAGTAAAAACAAATAAACAACAAAACACTTTCGAGTTTTACGAGCAAATATTTGAACTGCAGCTCAAATATTTTCAACTAAAGATTATAATTAAATATGAGGAAGTCCATACGAAAATGTAACCTTTTAATCATAAATGATTTTATGTGAATTGATAAATTTTGTTTTACTAATAATCCCTTAACGAAATAATCTTTTTAGGAATATAAGGAATTTCTTGAACAATGCTTCTTTTATAATGGTTAGCCATGAACAAGTAGTTAAAAAATGAATTATTCATAAAATTTTCATGAGGAGGAATCATTCGTGCAGTAATATTTTCCACCACGAAAACAGTGGAAATCTAGACTTTTCTTAGAAAGGACTGAACAAAACACCTTTATCAATTTATATTCAGAAAATTGCAGATCGTATTCAGAAAGTTAGAATTCATATTCAGAATTTTAATATGATATTCAAAAAAAAATTTTAAGTATCTTTTTATATCTTACATTCAATGGACTGTTAGACGTTGAGTAATTGGAAATGGATGCAGGTCCTTAACAATCTTAAAAGTCATGGCGGACCACAGTGAGAAGCAATAATTAATTTTTTATATGCGTACGAGATTTACTTTCTTATATGGTATTGCTTGTTTTATTTTAATTTTTAAAATTTACAAGCGTACAGTGAAATTTTCTGAATAAGAATTGTAATTTTCTGAATATTAAATGTATTTTCTGAATATTAGTTGTAATAATCTGAATATGAAATGGAAATTCCTAGTATGAATTGCAAAATTCTGAATGATCAAATGTAACCTTCTGATTATCAGTTGAAATTTTTCTGAATATAAATTGCAATTTTCTGAATAAAAATTTAAATTCTGAATATGAGTTGCTTCTCTCTGAATATGAATTGGAACTTTCAGCGATTGCAAATTTCTAAAATGGAAATTGTGAATATGATTTGTAACTTTCCGATTTTATCAGTTGAAATTTTCTAAATATGAATTTCATTATTCTGAATATTAAATGAAAGTTCAGAATATGAGTTTTTACTTTCTGAATATCAATTGGAACATTCAAGATATCAAAAGGAGATTATTAAAATTGTATCTTTCTAAATATTAAATGGATATTCTGAATATTAATTGGAACTTTCTGAATATAAACTGAGAAAGGTGTAGTTTAGCTGATATTTTCAACTCTGCTAAGGTTGGTAGGTATTGGTTGTATTTTTTCGATACCCAATTTGAAGCGTCGATTGAAAACCTTCAAGTAGAAGGGATTTGCATTTAAAGTTTTTTCTTATTTTGTAAATACCGCGATTTGGTGAGGTTAGAAGATGCGTGGTTTAGTTTTAGTGCAGTTGATCGTTAGATTCTTTACGAATACACAAAACCATAATTGAATCCATTTGTTAGTGGTTTTAGAAGATATAGCTGCCTAATATCCTTAATAGAAAACAAGCCTAATTTAGAAGTGATATAGTAATGAGAAGTATGATACCTCTCTGAATTTTGAGTTTTGAATATTTTTCTGCGATCTGATTACTTTCCTAGTTCATTCATGCCCTATCATTAGTACTGTAATTATATGCAATTTTCGCAATGAACTTAAAATATTAAACTTTCTCCGAAGGGATATGTAATAATTCGGATTGATAACCGAAATGGAGTTATTTGTAGACAATGAAGAAAATTAATATATGTAATTTCAAAATCCAATATTGATTGAGCCATTTCCAGGTAACATACATAGGATAGCCACTTTGTGGATCAGAGAAACGTCGAAATAAGACATTATCCTATCATGTTATGGAATTTACTAAATTATAAGCAGCTGTGAGGCCCGAATGAGTGCCTCAGTCGAAAGATAGCATAACGTCAATTGAAGTACCAGACCTGTGTAGAAAGTAAATACCATTAGAAGGAAAGGACCAGTACTTGAAAATACGTATCCACATGTGTATTTCTGCAGTTCTCTGATGCATGTTGATTATTGTATAAGTTAATAAGTATATTTATATAAGTCATTAAATGAAACTAATCAGTGAGCTGTTATTAAATGCGAACTTAATATCTCGTGCCAGCTCTCTATCGGTATCATTTTAAAAATAGCTTGCGACAAAAAATTTTCCACTAAACTCAATAGATTATATTAACATACACATTTGTATGTAAATATGTTATGTAAATTAGTTACTAATACACTTACAATTTATATTTAAAATATGACTTTACATGTCAACAACTTAGTATTAGTATGTCTTATCCCACAAATTATTTCGAAAGCGATCTGTCTCAGTCAACACCATACATCTAGATTTGGTAGAACAAGCAGTCGTATAATTTGCTTGAACATTAAATCTCGCTCTTAACAAAATCTGATTTCAAAAACTTTATTTCAGCTGGAAATTTTCTAAATTTGCGTTTGCGGTTTAAACCAAATTACACCCCATCCCCCAACCAAGAAGAGGTCGTTTTGAAGAACGAAAAGGGATTCCAAGATAAAGCAGGAGAGGACCGTATCTTACAAAATAAAATAAATTAAAATAAATAAAATAAAATAACAATTTTTTGTTGTTATATCGGCCTACTGATTTGTAAGATCGTGCTTTTATCATTATTATTGTTATGATAATTTTTTTTTAATTGAAAAAATTATTAAATTAGAATAGAAGAAAGAAAAAATTTAAGCAACTGCCAAAGCTCGTTGTATAGATCCATTTCGGGAACTGCTTTTGTTTGTCTTCATTATTCCTACATCAATTCTGGTTCTTGCCAATTGATATTCACAGCACTGCGACATCTGTTGCAGAATGCATGAGGAAATTGGACTTGTTTGATGGCAATGATGCCATAGTGTCATATTTTATTTTTCCCCGTGCTCTGGGATGTATTAACAATTTTTTGTTGTTATATCGGCCATCAGACCAGTCCAATTTTCACATGCATTCTGCAATAGATGTCGCAGTGCTGTGAATATCAATTGGCAAGAACCAGAATTGAAGTAGGAATAATGAAGACAAACAAAAAACCGCTGTGATGGCTGAATGGTTAATTAATAATTTTGCCAATTAAGAAAAAATTTTATCATAACAATAATAATGATAAAATAATTATTGTTAGGCCTTGAGCTCGATTCAAACCCGCGATCTTAAAATAAAAATAAAATAAAATAGAATAAAATTAAATAGATCAAAATAAAATAAAGAATTAAATTAAATTAATAAACTAAAAAAATTAAAATTAATGAATTGAATTGAATAGAATTGAATTAATGAAATAAATAAAACAAAGTGAAGTGAAATAAAATTAATTTAATAATTTGGGAAAAACTTAAACAACGTCACATCAGGACGGACAAGACGGACAGCTGTTTCGATTATACTTGTAAATCTCTTTTAACACGTTGTTTAAATTTTCCCAAATTATTAATAAATTATAAATTGGAAATTCTTCAAATAAATGCTTTCATATATTTAATAGCAATGAGGGCAGTCCCGCTTAATTCATAGAAAATAAAATTTAATTTAAAAAATTATAGAAAAACAAAATAAAATATTTAACAAAATCTTAATATATAAAAACCACGTGTCACTATGTTTTGGTTTCTGAGGGGGCCCGCGATTTAGAGGTACTATGACATTTTTTAATTCAGAGAGTCTTTTAGTTGTTCCATGTGCAATTTTTAACCCAAATTTCAAAAGCAACGAAATCTGCATTTCGTTTTAATATTATAGTGAAGTGTGAAAAATAAAAATCTATATATCGCTCATTTGCTGCAACGTCGTCATAACTCAAAAAACATGAATTTTGAGTAACGTATAAACGTGCCCAATATCATGATCTATGTTGAATAAAAATCTTCGTGATCAGTTAAAAATTTAGCACGTGGTATAAAAATGAAAATATGCCTTTATATGCGCAAAATTGGCAGTTAAAATCTTGGAATGCCTCTCCTGGAAATTGTGTTTTTGATTTATGACGACGTGTGCAGCAAATTAGCGATACATAAAAAGAAAGTCTAACTAAAAGAAGTCTAACTAACTAACACACAATTAAAAAGGTAAAAATAAAATTAAAGAACAGAAAAGGAATTAAAATGGTAACAATAAAATTAAAGAACAGAAAAGGAATTAAAAAGGAGCGGGGGGGAAGAAGAAAGCAAAGGAACGTACCGGGTCTACATATATCCGGCAAAGGACAATCAACATCGATGAGACTCCTCAAACCTTCGAGTGTCCTTATCGTTACAAAAACAACGTATTTCTCTTTGTGATAAGCATCTTTGGGAAATTTTTCACGGCATCACTAGAGGATGTGAAATCAAAAACACGCAGGGTGCGGACCCTTTTCATTGGATGGGTGATAAAGGACGCTTTTTGAAACAAAATCAAGATATAGAACGACCTTCCACTCGCCGCCAAATACTTATGTATGTATGTAGTAAATATTCCATCCATGTGCACCCATATAGGCTAAAAGATAATTGTTCAGCATTTAAAATAATGCTTAATCTGCTTATATGTAAGCTAACTTGTACACATGCTTTTTTAATTGAATATATTTTCTTTCTATAGTTTTCGAATTTATTCCTCAAAGTGGATTGCTTCATTGATTAAGACGCAACAATCTCAAACACTCAGAAAAACTTCTCCCAATTGAAGAAAAATGGGAATGAAATGGCACTTAAGAAATTTTATCGTCATTCGCATGGCCAAATCTAAAATGACGAAAAATTCTCAATCGGGAGAAGTTTTTTCTGAGTGAATGCGTGGGTTTATGTACACGCGCTGATAATTGTGCAGCTAGATTAAAAACTAAAATAAGCTCACATTTGGATTTGTAATATTTTAAATAAGTACCTCAAGAAGATGGTACTCATGCTTTATATTATAAAAATTGTTTAGGGATATTTTCACAAATTATTAAATATTCAAAATAAAAAATTGTTGGTTGGGAATCATCGAATTTCGGAGTTGTTTTAGTAGAAAAAACTTTAAGTGCTTAGCGCCCGCCCTAGTAGCACTCCACATTTTCGTATCATTTTGTCAATTGAGCTATTCCATCAAAATAAAAATATATATTTCTGCAGCGAAAATCTAAATCCATAAAAACATACATGATAGTACGTAAAAATAAGAAATTTTTTATGTATTTCACTATCTCATCTCAATTGACGTAAGCATGAGTAATTTTATTGAATCAAAATACTGTTTCATTTAAATTGCTATAATTTTAAATCGATCGAATCTGGCGGTTCTAACCACGTGTATTTAACGTGAGTACAGTTTGTACTCTCTCCTAACGGACAACCTCTCATAAAACGGACAATTTTTTCAGTACCAAAAAATCCTTAAGCACTTTTTAAGTTATTCCCTTTTGAGCGGACAACCCTCCCATAACAGGACGCGGACACTTGCTTTTATACCCCTAAGGGCTTTTTTAATTTCCCATAACCGGACGCTTACAACACTTTTTCATTTACTCTTTACCCATATTCGTACAGCTGTTGCTTATTCACTAATACGTGCATGGATGTAGGGGAATTCCCTAAATACGAAGGACCTGTTTTCAATACAGTAAAAAACCTAAAAATGTATGTACCTATTGCATACACGTAGTTAGTATCTCTCTTGTGTGTGTACGTACTTGAATCGCAATGCCTAAAGTATTGTTGAGTATTAAAGACAAAGTTAATGTCATTGAAATTCATAAGAATGAAAAACTAAGTGTACGAGAGTTGGCAAAGAAATGTAAGATCAGCAAACGCAAGCTGCTAGCATTATCAAAAACAAAGATCAAATTTTAAGTTTGTGGGACACTGACGTCAACCCGGGGAGAAAAAGGAGTCTGCTGAAGCCCAAAGGCCTTAATATTGATAAATTGTGCAGCGAATGGTTTGTGAAGGCTCGAAATAAGAGCATTCCTCTGTCAGGCACACTTATAAGGAGCAAAGCTAAAGAAATTGCAGTGAGACTCAATTACGACGATTTTAGTGCATCATCCGGCTTGCTGGAAAGGTTTGTGACGCATAACTTGCCGTACAATATTTTGAATATTTTTTACACCAAAACTTTATTCTTTAATTTATGAACAAAGCTTATGAACCTCCTAACTCAGGAGTCTTATTTGTATGTATTAATATTCTTGTTTTTGAAATAAAATGTTTTAAACATTCATCAATAATACTTTTCTCATAAGCGGACAAATTTGGCAGTCTCTTAGGTGTCCGTTTAAGAGAGAGTACACTGTATTAACGTAATCAAATACAATACAACAAGGAATATGGTAACTAGAGTATTTATAGATAGACCAGTGGTGCAAAATTCCAATAGAGCTTCCGACTGCGATGAACTTATTTGCAAGTTTTGTGACAAATAAGCATTTGCCCTTTTCACTTTTATTTTAAAATCGAATCATTGATATTTAAAATGGTAATAATAAATTAATGTATAACTTATGCCTACCATAATAAATGTATATAGATTATGGTTATAAAACATGCTTTGTAATTATAATAAGCAAGTAAGAAAGATTTGAATCTAAACGTTTTATACCTAGTGCTGCTGTTTGCCTATTTGCATCAAAAGTTATAAAATGAAAAGGTTGTGAAGTATTTTCTTAAATTTTTTTATAGGAAGCGCTTTTTTCTTCCTCTTCGACAATCCCAACAAAAATCATACATATGTAATGACCAAAATCGGATAACAAAGTACATTTTTAGTAAAAACACGACATGTATATTTATTGACCAAATATTTGTTAATTGGTTGGAAAGAAATATTTTATTCCAATATTTATTTTAAAAATTTGTTTATTCAAAAAATAGCAAAATTTAAAAGTGAGTAAAATCTTTTATGAAATCTCTTTTAACTAATTTTAAGTAACAATGTTCTTCTTTCTTATTATAATACAATTTTTTTTTCATTAGTTTGGTAATTTTTTATTTATTTTTGTGGTGGCTTTGGGTATCCAATAACTAAAAACGAAAACTAGGTTCTTAGTTCTTTATTTAAGTGATCCGAACATTACAAAGTATTATAAATTACTAACTTAACTTCATGTGCAGAATTGCGCGAAGACTTTTATAGCGGCCGAAAAAACCTGTTGTTGAAAACTGTTAGGTGATTATGTATTCCTTTTGTGCTTTTGTTCTAAAATTGTTTCTCATGATTGGCATGCTGGATCGCCTGATTTATGTATTAGAACGGTACTACCGCAATGTATACTAGATCACCTGATGTATGTATTAACATAAATATTGTGCATTCCACATGTTAACTTTTATTTTTTTATTTTTCACAGTGTATTTATTACTAAATTATTCTAATAATTTTCTTCTACTATTTATATATTTCTTTACCTTTTATATTTTTTCTATACTTTTTATTCTCTTTATATTATTATTTTTTATTGTTGTTTTATTATTTTTCGTCTTTTTTGTAACTAAATTATCTTAATATTTTCTAAGTTATAATTTATAAATTATTTTTCATTCTTTTAATATTATTTTTAAATATCTTTATACTACTTTTTATAAAATTTTTTTCTTTAAATTTCCTTTGTTTGTTTGCAATTTTTTTATTTAGTTTTTTAGTTAATTTTTATTTAAGTGTCCTTTTTTATTTAATTATTTTTTTCTTCTTTATATATATTTTTTATTTTTTGCTCTTTTTTATTTTTCTTTTATTTATTTCTTTATTTTTTTTTGATAGAGGAAAATGACAATGTTTACAAACGGCGATGGTTGCTAGGACATGTTTCTGAATTTATTTTATATTATTTTTTTTATTAATTTCTTTATTATAATTTTTTTATTTTATTCTTTTATTATTTTATTCTTATTACTACTTTTTCTTCATTTTTTATTGTTTCCTTATTTCTTTATTACTTAATTACTATTTTTTATTTTTTTCTTTATTTCTCTATTACTTTATTACTATTTTTTATTTTTACCCTTTTTGTTCACTTCTGCAGTTGTTCTAAATTACTTGCCATACATACTTATGTATGTATATGATGCATAAACATTAAATACAAAGTTTACACATTTTCAGATTGGGAAAGATTATAAGGCTTACGACGAAGAGAAACGGAAGAACGATGCTATAATATAAAGATTTAAAGCTATGCATATTATTTCCTATGGACATTTTTTTTTAATTTTTTTTCGCTTTCTTGTTTTATTTATTTTTTTTATTTTTTCCATTATTTGTTTTTAAAGTTTTTAACGTTTTTTTACTTATTTTTCTTTTATTGATTGATTTTGCTTGGTGACTTAAATTGTGAATAATTTTATATACATTTCCTTTTCATGCTTGTTACTTATATTATTTTTTCGTTTTCATTTACACTTTTTTGCCGATCCTAAGTTAGGCTGTTGTGCATACTTTTGTAAAAAATATTTAGACATACAGTGTGTGTGACTACCAGTTCAGCCCAGCCTAGGCATTATATAAACCAGGCTAAGTATAAAAAAATTAAACGATATGTCTTTTTATCACGCAAAAAATATATACCTCGTGATCCAAATAGGAATCTGTATAAATTTCTAATTTGAGATTACAGTTTATTGCTTAAGTTGTCATACTGATATTAAGGTCATATGAAAAACTATATTATTACTATATTTGTCAATTCCCTGATGATCTCAACAACTTAATGTATCTCACTCACTCACTTACTTCACCAGCAATAAATGACCTCAATTATATGTCTGATGAAAAGGGACATTATGAAAAAAAGGTTTATGAAATTTGTTGTCAGCTATACACGCATAGGTAGTTACCATGAACATTAACATACATATTCCTAGAACAAGCTACTAGATACAGTGGTGAAAAAAGTAACATCCCCACGAAATAAAATTGGATAAAATGTATTATATATGCCAATATATTGTGCTATTTATTTTAGCAACGTCGTATATATTTTATATGCCCGGAACCTCAAGTGGTTGTTGCGTTAAAAAAGCATGGTCGTTGAGCAAAGAAATTCAGGGTGTTCTAGTTAGCGTTTTATTTGTTTGTTTTTGTATTTATACATAAATATACATTTTCATTGACCTCATATAAGTTTTTTGGCATGGTTTGGGTTTTATTATGCATGCAAATTTTATATGTACATGCATATGAACTGAAAGTGATTGTTTTTTATATGAGATTTTACTTAATGAAAGTATTCAATGGTTAGGGTTAAGCAGGGCGTATGAGTAATTTCAACAAGGAAATTTGTAAATGAATTGTTGCCAATTCTAAGAAGTCGCGTAATGCGAAGGTTATTTTGAATATTTTTTAAAAAGGTTGGAATGAACAAGGCCTGTGAGTAGGGCTGAGACTATCCGCATATTCGAATATCCGGATATCCATACGGATATCCGTTGACACGGATAAAATCTGGACGGCATGGATATCCGGTTAATATTCGTTTGTGAAACTATCCGGATATCCGGATTTATTAAGATCCGGTTAACAACCGTATTTTTGGATATCCAGTGAAAGCAACAAATTGATGTACCATATATGTTTATTTAACATTAATAACAATATATTCGTGGGCATTTAAATCAATTAACAGCGTTTTCTTCACAATATAAACAAATGGCAAAGTTCTTATTTTCACTTCTTTGTAAAATTGTAGCTTTTTAATTTTTGACGTTAATTTAATAATCTACAAACATATTTTGTGAATAATTTTTCGATGTTTGCTTCGTTCAATTCTGATATGCAGATATTCAACTTTTATTTTCCAGTATCCGGACAAACGGATATCGAGATTTTAAGTTTACGTATCCGGATAGCCGAACAGCGGATATCCGGATTTCCCATTTATGAATCCGGATAGCCGGATTTTTTGCTTAACTATTCAAAAGTTGCACAAATTGTGTAAATCATGGCGGATCGATACAAGGTGGCAGCATGGGACAGCTGATTATGAACTTTTTTTATTTGATTTGATACATCAACTTCCGGTGCAGTACGATTTTGACATTTGTCCATCGAATTTACAAAAACAAAGTACATTGAATTTTTATTTATGTTTGTAGGTATGTCGCCATGCTGCCACCTTGTATCGTTCCGCCATGGTGTAAATTTATATTTTTTGTATAAATAAAATTTTGAAAACAATTTGAAAAAAAAACTGTCGAAAAGAGTTGCTGCTTTGGAGAGACTTCAAGTCTCTTGCACTGTTTTCAGACAAAAATTTATTGGAGTACATAACTGCATGCTCAAAAAAAATTTCGAAAATTCTATAAATATTCATGCAAAGTTTTTAAAACACTTATTTGATCACTTTATCAATTATTAGCGTACCCAGAAGCCCTTTGTCCTACACGAAAAATGGTTTGCCAATATTTAAAAAGTGAGCCTCGTTTTCCCCATGACACGCAGAAAAAAATCACCAAAATCGGTTCCGTCTTTTATAGGAGTTCAGTGACATACACACGCATGAAACACGTCAAGCGGCGGTCTCTTGAACTAAAAATTACACATTTTAATTTAAAATTGTTCTTTATTCCGGTCCATTCTAACCTTGAACATAACCAACGAAACTAAAAAAAAACAAGTAAGGACGGGACTGCCTTCGGCTATGCCGAAGACCTCATACCTTTCATGAATGGGGCTGAACAATAATCTTATCCCGTTCGTAATCTCCAAATAATCGGATGTATAAGATAAGAAATATATAGTGAACAGATGTACATACCTAAACGATTTTTAAGATAAATATAAAACAAAAAATGGCAAAAAACCCCCTTATCTGAACGATCGGTTGTATGGGATATATATTATATATAGCTCTGATCGAAATGATTTTTAAAGGAAATATTCTATGATATATTAGAATATATATCACCAAACTTCACGTTTTTATATTGGAAACTAAGGGAGAAATGGCCAAAAATCTTTCTATCTGAACAATCGGTTGTATGGGATAGGTATATACTATATACATATAGCTCCGATCAAAGTGATTTTTTTAAGAAATCTTCTATGATATATTAGAATAAATATCACCAAGTTCAACGTTTTTATATTGGAAATTAAGGGAGAAATGGCTAAGAATCTTTCTATCCGAACGATCGGTTGCATGGGATATATATTATATATAGCCCAGATCGAAATGATTTTTTCATGAAATCTACTATGATATATTAGAATAAATATCACCGAGTTTAACGTTTTTATATTGGAAATTAAGGGAGAAATTGCCAAAAATCTTTCTATCTGGACGATCGGTTGTATGGGATATATACTATATATAGCTCCGATCAAAGTGATTTTTTCAAGATATCTTCTATGATATATTAGAATATATGTATATCACCGAGTTTCACGTTTATACTTTCTAAATTGCGGCAGGAATGACCAAAACCGTCTTATCTGAACGATCGGTTGTATGGGAGATATATGTTATAGTGGTCCGATTCTACCGGATTCGACAAATGTCTAATATAATACAAAAATACATCCTTGTGCCAAATTTCATTGAGATATCTAAAATTTGGGGGACTAGTTTGCGTTCAAACAGACAGACGGACGGACGGACAGACGGACATGGCTATATCAACTCAGTTCGTCGCCCTGATCAATTCGGTATACTTAATGGTGAGTCTATCTTCTATATTTCTCAACGTTACAAACATCGGACCAAAGTTAATATACCATTTCATGTTTATGAAAGGTATAATTACCGAAATTCGGCAAGCCTTTCTGAGTTTTAGCGAGACTTACATACTCCAATTCAGTCATACATCTAGACTTCCTCCTTTTCATTAAAAATGCAAGGCGCGATAACCACCGAAGAGAGGCCGAGCTTCTCCTCCAATTTGCGTCGTGCTTATTTTAATTTTTCCTACAAATTGGCGGCACGGGTCCTACATGTTTGTTTGCCGATCTCTAACAGCATTTGAATCCACTCGGAGTGTTTGCCGAATCACGACCCCGCTTAGAAAGACTTTGCAATAACTTGTTTCTAAATTTTTGATGTTGCTTTGCGTGGGAATAGAACCCAGGATCTTAGGTGTGGTAGGCGGAGCACGCTACTCCCACACCACGGCGGCCTCCGTGAATTGTATAAATCAAACTATGCCACCCAATCTCAAAAACGTTTGCGAAAAATGTAAAAAAATCCATGGAAATACCTAATTTTGACACGCTTATATTAACTTCACTTGTATGTATGTAACCCTTGTATACCAAAAAAAAATAAAATAAAAATGTGTATACGCATGAGGAATGCAAAAAGGAATAATTAGTCGTAATAAAAAAACATAATGACTAAAAAAATTTATTTGTTTTTTCCAAAAAAAGGAATAAGGCTGGAATGCAATCCGGGGTTATTGCATTCCTTAACCACTTTGTAGCACAGTACGTTGTTCGCGTGGAAGACTAGCGCAGTTCGTTAATGAAAGCTTAGGTCCAGATTTCCATAGTCGGGCGAATATATTTATAATTATGCTAGAATTTAAAAGCCAACGAAATATGTTGTTACATGGAAACTATAATATAAATAATAAAAGCTGTTAAACACTCACAGCATCCTATCCATATACCTACCGTTACAAAAAGAAAACAGCCAACAACAATTAAAGATGTACATAAAATCAAGAGGAAAAAAAACAATTCAGAGGCAAAAAAACTAGTGGGATAAAGGTAAAAAAATACAAAATAATAGAGAGTTTGAAACAGAATCATAAAGAAGAAATATAAAATTCATAAATTCTATATCTTAAAATAGCAAAATAAAAAAACATCAAAAAAGAGAAAAAACACAAATGAAATTAAAAAAATAAATAATAAAATAGCCTTCAGATAAAATAAAATCTTGAGCCAAAAAACGTGTTTTTCTTGCACATAATAGAACACATAACAATGGAGTAAATTGCTGGTAAATCTCTCTCGGGCGCACGCCGGCCTCCAACCAGTGTTGCTATTTTAGTGCGATTCAACCAAAATGTGTAATTGCTCTTTACTTTGGTAGGCTGAAAATTACAAATTTATTTTCATATATTCACACTGATTAAGAGAGAGAACATATGCCAACAAATTTTCATAATAGGGCTGCCAGACTAACTAATTTTGATAGTATTTTGTTGATAAATGTACTGAATTTCCGTAAACAACGAAATCAGTAAAGAGCTTTTTATGTTCTGAGAAAATAACGACTGCTGAGTGGAATATCACCCTATCTCGGCTGCCATTTCGTCAAACGCCCTCTTTTTGAAAAAGTTAGAATAACTTGGAATAACGCCCTGTTCCAAAATTCAGTTGCAGAACGCGCTATATCAGAATTTGTTTCATAAACACCACAGCTAATGTCGAAATGTATAGAATTTGAACTAAGTTAGTGCGTTTTTGAAACAAATTCTGAAATAGGGCGTTATTTAAACTTTTTCGAAACGGCAACCGATATGGGGTAACATTCCACTCATCAGTCGATATGTTTTCATTGCGTCCTTACTTTTGTGTTTTAATTATACTTTTTATGTGCATATAGCATATCATCAATTATTTATTTTCAACGTTTTCGCAAAGGCTCCAAAAGTATTAAAAAATGCATTAAATTGTCATTCGTTTTTTATCTGCTATTTCTTGGACTATTAAGTGATGCAGTTTGTTAGACTAAAATTGATTGGGCTGCAAAACTAGAAACTCAAAAATTTCAGAATCCCTACAAAAAAGTTAAAAATTTTCGCAAATTTTTTCTAATCTTCTAGTTTATTAGGAAACGTTTTTTAAGACCTCTCTGAAGTTGGCAATACAACTTTTACGTGGAAAAAAATTACCTATTGGGAAAATTGCCGTGAATTTGCCGTAATTTATCCGTGAAACAAAAAAAATTGCCGTGGCCATATTTTAGAAAATACAGGGTGACACGCCAACTTCACGTGAAGTTTGCGTGTCACCCTCAGAAAACCCCCTTAGAGATCAGCTAGGAAAATAATTCTTGCACCATAAAAAAATCTGATTTTTTTTTCGAATTTATAAAATATGCCACTTATCTACGGCAAATTCGTGTGCAAGAATTATTTTCCTAGCTGATCGCTAAGGTGGTTTTTCTAAAATATGGCCGCGGCAAATTTTTTTGTTTCACGGATAAATTACGGCAAATTCAGGGCAATTTTCCCAATAGGTAATTTTTTCCACGTAAAAGTTGTCTTGCCAACTTCAGAGAGGTTTTTTTAAGATTGGTTTACATACATAGTTTTATTACAAAGTTCCTGGAAGCTTGTTTCGTGCCCGCTGCCGTAAGTACTGAGTTTTAGTTTAAAATACCTGGCAGCCCTATTTAAGAGGATGAACACATTTCGATCTCTTGCTTTGAGTACTATCAAAATTTCAATTCAGGTGTAGAAATGTTTCCCGCGAGAATTCGAATTATGCTAGTATTTTGTGTAGGAATCAGAATCAGAAAAGTGGTTATTCTTTCAAAAAACTTAAAAAATGCAATAAATCTCTTTTTGATAACAACACAAGCACAAAGCAAACCAGCCCTGAAAACAAACAGCCAAAAACATGACACAGTTGGGAAAAGTTGCACGACAACATAGGCATGGCTTTGGCTGAATGTGTATGCCAACAGTTCAACAGCACAGAAGTGCGGGTTCGAGTCCCACTCTTGGAAGAAAAAGCTTTGAGGAGATTTACATGATATAATCTAAACAGCAGACACCTTGTACGACGTTATGTCACGTTGTTTAGATTTTTCTTCAATTATTAAATAAATTACAAATTTTTGTATTTTTCAACTTATTTGCAGGAATTTTCTGTAGGTAAAAATAGTTTATAATGGCGACTCTGCCTCCAACGCCCCACAACACACACCCATTCTTATCTTATGAGTAAACATATATACCTACTGATATATATGTATGTAAAATAATATTTGCTAATACTGTACTTGTTTACATTTCAAAACATTCGATAATAAAACGAAGTGAGATTATCAACAACGCATTATATACACAATACATAGATATGTATGTAAATATTTCTGCTTGAGTATTTAAAAATTACGTTCATATATTTATAAATAGCAACTATATGTGTGTTTAGTATGTTATTTGCGTTTCAGAAACAATAGCGCCGGCAAAATTTTGCGTTATATAAAATTATCAAAGAAAGCACGTTCAACAATAAAAGGCCGGTATGCTTTTTTATTGGCTGGTTAAGCTTATTGAAAAGATCACACACACATACACAAACTTAAAATGTGTTCAATGTTGAATGGTCTATTTATTACCTTAGCAAGAGAATGTAACAAAAAAGTTCTTATAAGGCACTAAAGTAATTGTTCAAAGTTCTGAAGCCATCCTCAAGAAATATTTGTAGTAACGATCCCTAAATTTGCTGAAATTAATGATATCTGCTGGGAGTTGAAATGGGTTAGGGATTGAGAGTGCACGTGGCATCGGGCTTTGGGATAGGAGTGCAGTGGCAACGGTAGTAGGAGTTGAGAAATGGGAATAGGATGGGGAATGGTAGTTAGAATTAGAGTTGGAATGGTAGTGGGTGTGAGAGTGGGAATGGGAGCGGAAATAGGAGTAGAACAGGGTGTTTTTTCTCAATTAAAGATAATATATATTTGCTCAGACTTTACGTGAAGCAAAATATTGGAGTTGGAGTGGGAATGGGATGGGGAATTGTAGTGCGAGTTAGAGTTGATGTGGTAGTGAGTGTGGGTGTGAGAGTGGTGGCGATGGGAGTGGGATTAGGACACAGGGTGTTGTTTCTCAATTAAAGATTATATGTAACCCGGTCTATGAAAAGGTGGCTTATGACTAAAAAAAAACACAGCAGTTCACAGCTGTTTCTCGCAATTTCTTTTTTGAGTCATAAGCCACCTTTTCATAGACCGGGTCACATATGATATTTGCTCAGATTTTACGAGAGGCAAAACATAACTTTTCAATAAAATAATTAATATTTTCTGCTGTTCTCATAGCGAGCTTGATTTTGCTTATGAACATTGTCTAGTATTTGCTTTGCGGAACCTTAAAAGCTCACTTTTCTTCGAGTGCTCTTTTAAAGCGAATTTTTTCAGCAACCAAGTGTATAGATCCCACAAGAAGAAAGTGGAAAGGCAGTTGGCAGCAACAGGTATTTCGGAAGGAATTGTAACTATTTTTTACGTAAAAATATTAATACTGTGACGAATATTAGCATCACTAAGCTGTTAGTAAATAATCACGCAACAACAAAACATGAAGCAGCCGCTCTTAAGGCCGCGGCACAATGACATTTTTTCATATAGATGCGTTTAACACAAGCTTATGCATTCCAATAACATCGCCACAATCAACCAAGATGTTGCGTTTGTAAATATGAAGGAACTTCAGACTTGGCAATTGAAGTTTATGTCGCCTTGCACATTCACATACAAAGTTTCGCGAAACACTGTTACAAACATTCTCCCGATACAAAAAAAATACTTGCTAACATATTTTGTATCGTATTCGATTGTTATATTGCAGTTATTAATTGCGAAAAATGTTAGAAAATTTACCAACCAGTGAGAAAAATAATTTCACTTGCAAAGTGTGCAAACACTTTTAGCCAAAGCAAATGTCTAATTCTTCTTCTTATGATTTGCTTGCAACAAATTTGGGAGTTGGCTACTTTTCAATATCAGATGGCGCCAGTGTCGCTCATTTTACCGTTCTCCATAAAAATACGTGCAATCTACTCATAATGCAAGAGCTTGTGTTAAATTCATATATATGAAAAACTGCTTATGTGTCGGGGCTTTTATGTATGTGTACATATTAAAGCTAGCAACATTTATGTAGAAGGGAACGAAGAGCTATCTCACACACACAGATGTAGTCATCAGCCGAAGTAGTTACTCACACATACATACGCATATGGCTATAAACTTCAAATATACATGTACTTATGTAGCTGGTAACTAACCAAACATATATAGCTGGTAACTAACCAAGCATGAGCTACAACTGTTCGCGCAATTACTAGCTTTAGGAGAGATGGGTGAACGAGGAAACCTAGAGTATAAAAGCAGCGCAAGCTGAGTAATAACGAATCAGTTTTGATTTAAACACGCTATTGGTTGTGAAGTATAATTGTGAAGTACCACTCCCAAACTAATCTAAATAAAGACCAGTTTGCAATACCGAATATTGGAGAGATTTATTCAAAAGTTTAGCGATTCGAACGTTAGCAGATGGTGCATAAAAATCGGAATTCCTTAAATTCGTTACAATACTTAGCGTGATATACCTCCGATGAGTTTATGCTGAGGTTCTCTTCCAGTGTGCCTCTTGCACCGTTCTAGCTCTTTTTGTAGTTTGACAGAACAGTGCCTACATAATTTATTCCGACTTCGAACAGTTTCTGTTAAGCAGATAAATTCTTGATTTAAATGGCAGAAATACACTTGGAGTGTTTCCAACCGCAGCCGTCCAAAGTATTTTAATAGTACTTGCACCTAATCTATTCCTGTGTATTCAACTCTTCGTGTGGACGCTGCGAATAAACGACCAAATCATCCGATAACCCTACGTCCATCGTTCTTTATTCATATAGCTTTACGTACGTAAATACTGTCAAGTTTTCATATGATAGATACATATCTCTATATATCGACTGCTGGGTGAAATATGCCTCTTTTGACTATCAGTTCGAAAACGCCCTATGACAAAAATACTTATGGTCTGAACTTCACAATCCAAAAGCTCCTGTTTTTCAGATCTCCAACGTAATAGCAATACGAAAGCAAATGTACAAAAAAACGCAGCTTAGTTTCGTCATCTTATAAAGCGATAACATAATAAGAGATCAAGTAGCTAATCGCCAGACTCTTCTCATATTTTTGTCATACAAATTGTTCCAAAATTAATCAACAAAGCTATGTTAATCAAAAATTCTGTACATCATAAATTACCGTATCGACGAAAAAGGCGTCAGCAATCGAAAGTCGTCCATTTGTATGAACGCAGAAATGTCAGATGCGCAGGCAGATGTGAAAATAATTAATTTTTATTAAATTTAAAAGTTTAAAAATACCGATCCCATTTGAACACTTGTATGCGTCAATTGACGTTTGCTGCTTAAAACCATTTAAAGCTATGAATTAGAGGTTGTTCAAGGGTGTTAAATGGAATTTTGTATAATATTAAAATATAAATCTTAAAACTTTACAGAAGAAATATCAAGATCCACTTTTTGTGATCATATACATACATGTGAGTGTGTGTGTGTGCGCACAAGACAAAAAGACAAACCATAAAAATTGATCTGAACAAAAAATGTTACTGAGTATGGCACAATGCCGAAAACTGTTAGCCTCTATTCTAAATTTGACAAGGGGTGACAGAAAACCATTCCAATATACAAGTCCTATATCTCAGTCCCTCTTCGAAAAAAAAATTTATGAAAATTTTAAGAGACCTTGATGGAACTATAAAACAGCATACTCAAAATCGTTCTCGAAATTCCCGGAAAAACTTTTCATGAAGATTTTTAAAAACTTCTCCTATAACCCATTTCTTTTTTTTTCACAGTTTAATGTTGCTTTTCCATCATACGCGTTTCGACACTTTGACGTCCTCTTCAGGGATTATGGTAATTAAAAAAAAATCAAATATTTGCAATTGTTTTGCATAAATTTTGTTATATATTTCAATAGGAATTTTTATAAAATTAACGAAAAGAAATTAAGGTATAAAGTAACTGATAAAATGTGTTAATATTGAGTGCAAAACTTAATCAAGGGTCCTTTCTTTTTGCGCAAAACAGCTCAACACAAAATATGCTTTGTTAGAAAAAAAATTTAATTACTTATACACTTATACAGTGTTTTTTTGTCTTTTTCTATATACAAAATATATATTCTTTTTTTTCTTATTAAGGTTTTTTGTTTTTGTTTTATTTCTATTTAAATTTTTTTGTTTTTTTTTCCTATTAATCTTTTTTTCTATTTAAATTAGACTGTGGTTTTTTTCTATTTAATTTTTTTGTTTTTTTTTCTATTTAAATTGTTTTGTCTTTTTTTTTCAATTTCAATTTTTTTCTTTATTCTTTTAGCCATTATTTTAAACTTGTTTAACCTAGTCTTGGTTATTTTTCCTACATATTGGCTGGACGGGACCTACATGTTTTACGCCGTATGCGAACGGCATCTGCAAGGCAGATGAGTTATCGCTGAGAAGATTTACATGACAGAAATACACTCGGGAGTGTTTGCCAAATCACTGCCGATGGACGACTTCACTTAGACAAATTCGTTTCTTATTGAAAAAAACAGGATCTTTGGTATGTAGCATGCTACCAACACACCACGCCTGACATAGCGTTTTCCATCCTGCCCAAGATTTCAGCAAATGATTTGTATTTTTCAAATTAGAAATTATATTCTCCCCGAACTGAAATTCCAACTTGAATTGTCAGATTTCTAGTACCGCAGGCCTACCATTGGGCTATGGCTGCGTCTGTATGTATTCTGTTTCGTCGTTGTTGTTATTTTTTAAACGGTTTTATTAAACAGTTTTATTTAGCTTGTCTTGACAAGCTGGCACGAATTTTGTAATTGAAATTAAAGTAACTTCCCGATAAGCTACAAGCTTGAAACTTAAAACACAGATCAAAACCCGATGAAAATGCAATAATAAGACAAAATCGCCGCTAGGTGGCGCAAGGATCGAGATATTCAAAAAAATCGTATATGTGGTCCGATTTGGCTCATATTTGGAACACGTAATGCATACAAGAATAGAAAGCGACCTATGAAAAAATCGTAACTAGGTGGCGCAAGGATCAAGATATTCAAAAAAATCGTATTTGTGGTCCGATTTGGCTCATATTTGGAACAAATATTACATACAGTCCGGTAGAAGTGACATCAAAATGAACTAAATAGAACGAGAAATAATAGGCAAGTAAATAAAAATTAAAAACTTGAAAATAAAATAATAAAAAAAAATTTTTAAGTTAAACGGTTTTATTAAAAACAATATTTACATAAAGTAATAATACTAAAAGCTTGAAAATAATTAGCTGGTCCTAGGTACTAGTCATCACACTACTCATCAATCTGGGACGTTGATCAGACAATTAAATAAAAGCGTTGGGCACGTCAAATGTCTATTGATAGTCATATATAAGACCAACTGAACCTTAATAAGGTTTATGCTACGCCTGACATTTTTAGAAATTTCATGCACCCAACGCTTTTATTTATCTTATGAAAATCTATTGGAAAGAAACAAAATAGAAGTAGAAATAATGAAGACAAAGAAATGGTTGTAGCAGCGGCGCCTAAACGTTGCCGATGAAGAAATTTAGCAGTTCGCGAAATGGATCTGCACAACGAGCTTTGTCTAAAATTTTTGTTTGTCTTCTATTCTAATTTAAAAATTTTCAATTAAGACAAAATTCATTATAACAATAATAATGATACAAAAATTATTGTTAGGCCTTGAGCTTGATGCGAACCCGCGATCTTAAATAATTTTTTTATACATTTTTTTTATTATTATTGTTTTTCTTTTAACTTTTTTTTTATTATTCTTTTCTTTATTATTTTGTTTTTTAACTATTTTTTTATTATTTTTTGAGCTATTTTTTAGTTATCTTCATTATTTTTTATTTTTCCTATTATACTATATAACTTTATATGTATAAAAATAACTTTTTTTCACAATTATTTACAGCTGTGATCGTGGGAACAGTAGTGTTTAGTTGTCAAAAGCTTTAAATCAACTCATTATAATGCATCTTATGCATGATCATGATCTCCAAGGTCAATTAAAATATCGCTAAAAAAATCGTAAAAATTTACTTATGCCAAAATATGAGATTTTTGGAACGGAAAGTTATCGTTTATAATTTTCTAACTACTTTTGTGGCCATCATAAAAGAACACTTTTTATGATCTTCAGTATCACTGCACTCGTGAAAGACGTAAAATTGTGCAAAATGCCAAGTAATAAAACATGCAAACGAGTTGATTAAATGATCAGTTGATCTTCCGTCAGGATTTATGACTGGATAACAGAAGCAAATATGCCTGAGAAAATGATTTTTTAAGCGAAAATTGTCGCTGCGACACGTACGCAGTGATAATGTTGGGAGATATGGCCAGCAAGGTCGGCTGTTGGAGATTTGAAGAGCTTTATAATGATGATTGGTCCTATTTAGATAGGATGGTGATAATATTAAAAGCATTTGCTGAATGCCCAAATTTTATATAAGCCCCTGGAAAAATATGGGAAAAGGTGTAATAGGCCCGATTTCATCCAAGTTGAAAGGGAGGATTGTTTTAATAGTTTATGTTGGGTCCCCGGGCATGTCGGAATTGATGCAAATGAAAAAGCGGACGAAATAGCTAAACAAGGTGCTTCCTCGAAGCTTGTATCGTAGACGTACCAATCATATGGGACGAGATTGAAAGGCTGGAGCTACGCATGATCGACCAGGCAAGAAAGGCGTGGAACCAAGCGTGGGGCGTGCAAAGTGTCGAAGATGTGTGCTCGTTCCATGCGCTCGCAAGGCTAAGACTGCAGCTATTAGGTTTGGCACAGCTATCAAATCTAGGAGCAGCAAGTAGCATAGGTCCTAGAAAGCTTATAGTATTGGCCAAGAGGACCAAGTTCTTTTATAGCATAGGTTCGGGTTGGTACAACAAACTTCTGGTAACACTATGGACTCATTCAGTCTATGTGAGGTCCTCACAAGACCGGCCAGTTGAACCCCACTTAACCTAACGCAACAAAATAGCCGCTAGCGTCATGTATAAGGCTTATAGTCTATGTTGAAATAAGGTCGTGAAATATACGCATAAGCAAAAATACATCTTTGCTATAAAGCTTATGAACCTAATCAAATAAGACTAACATTAACCTATTATAAGGCACTGCTTACCGTATGACTTTAGATAAGGCTTATAACCCACTTAAAATCAGTGATATATAAGCCGTTATAATAAATATTACCTTACAATACAATGATCTGATTATAAGGTTTATGTACTAAGCAGCATACGAAATTGTAAGCCATACAAAAAATAAAAAGAAAATCCAGTTTCCTTAAAAATATCGAAATTTACGCATCCATTTAGTGTTTCTTTAAGTTTAGGCAACATTAATTTTTTATTTTTTGGTTTACCTTAGGGATATGGCTTAGTAAGTAAGCCTAACATAAGGCGTTACTTGTACTTTATTCTGAGGTTCATCTGTCAGGACTTAAACCAGTATTCCTTATTGCTTACCATCGCTTATGCCAGTTTTGCTAGATTATTGTGATATATGTGTTACTCGTTTGTATGTCATTTGACGGATCTGATAACGCTACAAAGCTTTATTGCAGTATTATCCTGGATGATTCGGTTGTAGGTAGATTATCTTCGGCTGTTTCTATGCGTCTTCTTGTTTTTATCTAGTATTGCTTTTTGAGACAACGGCATCAGTTTTGAGGAGCAGCGTTGTCGTAGTTTTCTTGGTAAGAGTTCACACCCTGCGAACTTCACTGGTTGGTTTTTTCTTTCGTAAGAATTAACGGAATTTTAAGTTCTTCAAATTTTAATGCAACGGGTAGTAGTACCTCACTTTCTGTAGCTTGCTCAACCCTAGCTTTATAATCAATCGACTTACTGGCGGTTGCCAAAGAAAGCACATCCAGAAAATACACAATGACTTATTGAACATTTCCCGTCATGTGTGGGATTAATGAACAAATCTGTTCGCAAAGACAAATATAACACAATAATTGTTCCTTTGTCGTAAACGAGTCTATTCATCACAGACGATCATTGCTTTCAATTGTTTTTTTAGCTCATATAAGAATTTTACTATACAATTCAGTAATTTGCCTGCCGTCATCGCCATCAGCCGCTTAATAAAGTTTTATATTTTTTCATATACGATGTGTATAGCTTTAATTCCGACCAATTCTTTTGGCTTTTATCCAGAAAGTGATTCAATATTTTCTGAAAGCGTGTGTACGTTTCTATTTATTTCTTAATACTTATAAGTAGAAATTATATCAATTCATTGTACGCGTGCAAAATAATTTTGACAATCAGCACTTCAGTACATATTTCCAGTGTTTAGGAAGGAAATCTTAAGTTCGGTTGAACCGCACAGCATATACCGAACTGTGGGTTTAAGAAATATACAGGGACCATTCCCGATGAACATGATGTAAGCGAAGCACCTTCAATGGTTCAAAAAATTAATAGCGCGGTATTTAGCTGCAAATTATGCGCTAATTAGTTGGATAGAGAAAAAATTGGCGAGCTTTTCTAAGTCTTTCTTTCTTTGGGTGTTTCACGTTAAGTTCATGTGATGTTGGCGAAGAACCCTCGTAAAATCTGACTTACACTACACTGAGGGCGGGTTTCACCAACTCGACTTAACTTAGTTAAGTCTTATTTTTAAATTTTTCTGTTTCACCACGAATGCTTAGCTAAGTCACAAATTAGCCTACCTGTCAGCTGGCTTATTCTCGACTTTGAGCAGTGTTGCTGTAGTACAAATTTTGAGTCCAATTAAATGGCAGTTTTTATACTTATTTCATTATGCAAATATAGCAACCCGTGATATTATAAGCAACTGACAACCTTAACTGACAATATTTCAAATTCACTGGGTGGCGTGTAATAAAACCGTAGCCAAAAATATTACTATGTATAAAACAGTTGATCGGGTTTTTGTATGTCAAATGAGTTGAGTAGCTAAGTTGGTGAAACCGAAAAAAAACTTAGCATCAAATCTGGGCTAACTTAAGTTGCAACTAAGTTTTAGCCTAAGTCGAGTTGGTGAAATCGGCCCTGATTGAAATGCGACTTAACTGGTATTTTATTGCGTATTAGTCGCCAATTAGTCACTGTTTTTAAGTCTCTTTTAGCAACATCAAAAATTGAGAAACAAATTTTTTAATTATAAAAAGGTTTGAAAAGCTTGTAGATGCCGTTCGTAGTCGGCGTAAAACACGTACATAGGTTCCCGTCCCGCCAATTTGTAGGAAAAATTAGAAGGAGCACGACGCAAATTGGAAGAGAATCTCAGCCTAAAATCTCTTCGGAGGTTATCGCATGTATATATTATAAGGAATACATCATACAACTAATATTCCTTATAGAATTAAAGTCTGATATTATAACCGTTATATGGTGTTCAAATTTTTTGCTGGGAAGAAAAGTATGAAAAATAAAATTACCCAGAAAGTATAATAAAAAACTCTCTCATAGACGTAAAAACTTTGAAAAAGTCTTACCTAAGAACTCATAAGTCGCATCATATTAAAATCTGGTAAGAAGACATTTCCATGACCAAGGCATATGATTGAACCCACAAACCGTATTGAAGCGAAATCATGCCTATGAACCAGACATATATTTAGATGAAGTGGACGTCGTTTCGGTCTTATTTGCTGTTTATACTTATTTTGGCACTAAGCATTTAGAATATCGATCATAGGATTGGAAGAAGTGCGCGCTGATCGTATTTGAATAAAGCGCATATACCAAAGTTTGAATCATATGTTATTGTTTATCATCAACTGTTGTACCATATGCTTTTTGTTTGCATAACAATTTTGTTTACATTGTAAGTTTTTGTTTAATTAATTTAATAATAAACAGCAACTATAACATTATACGTTGAATAAAACTAAATACACGCAACAATCACCCACTAACGCACGACTGGTTGTACAAAGATGGCCAGCACTGCACGTAGCAGCTTTCGATTGCTATTTAAATAGTTACAAAAATCGCCGCCAGGTGGCGCAAGGAGCGAGATATTCAAAACAAATCGTATTTGTGGTCCGATTAGGCTCATATTTGGAACACATATTACATACATGAATAGAAAGCGACATATGAAAAAATCGCCGCCAGGTGGCGCAAGGATCGAGATATGTATTTAAAAAAATAGTATTTGTGGTCCGATTAGGCTCATATTTGGAACCATATTACATACATGAATAGAAAGCGACGTATGAAAAAAATCGCCGCCAGGTGGCGCAAGGATCGAGATATGTATTTAAAAAAATGGTATTTGTGGTCTGATTGAGCTCACATTTGAAACAAATATTCCATACAGTCCGATAGAAGTGACATCAACATATTTTGTAGGGACAAGCATACGGGGCGTTGAGTCGAGTAAAGTATTTGGAAGGATTATGAGAAACTAGATTGTAACAAATTGTCAGGAAAGAGTCCTTGTAACAATGAGTCACTAAATGAACAAATATAATGAGAAATAATAGGCAATTAAATAAAGACTAAAAACTTGAAAATAAAATAGAAAAAAAATGTTTAAGTTAAACAGTTTTATTGAAAACAATATTTACATTGAGGTAATAATAATACTAAAAGCTAGAAAGTAATTAGGTAGGTCCTATGTACTAGTCATCACTCTCCTCACCAATCTAGGGCATTGATAAGACAATTAAATAAAAGCGTTGGACGCATAATTTGCATATGTATATTACGCAACAACAATTTCAGGCTCCTAAGGAGGCAATGTCAAATTTGACACACTCCCATTGGTATTGCAGTATAGGCTTAGACCTAGTTTAGATATAACGATATTATCTTCATTTACGTCAGGGGCGAATTAAAGATTTACGAGGCCCGGGACTAAAATGAATATGGGGCCCACTTAAGGGGAGCAAAATATGATAATTTTTTTTAAATAGATAAAAACTGTTATAATTATTTTTATAATTTTATTCTCGCAAATAATTTTTCTTTGGTACTTATAAAAATCGCCATATCTATTTTCACTGATTGTTCAAAATCGCCATATCGTCCATCACTAGTACGAACTTCGTCTTTTTGTCTTTCGTTGTTTTTCCGCGAAAATAAACATTAAACAAGTATGGAGTGGTGCCCGCTCGCCGAACAGCGGCGCCTTCTGAAGCGCGTACTAAAACATGCATCGACGTTCGACCGGCTTCTGCGGTAAACTTCCAGGTGCCATCGATGGTGTTTTTTGTGATAATCTAAGCAAGTGGGTTCAGATTACAATGAGTAAATGTCATGATATACTTACTATAGTCTGAACTCTGAACGTGCTTGCTTATATTATCTTATTCTTAACTAGTGCGTGTATTGTTTTTCATATTACTATTGTATATAAATGTTGAGGTGCAAAATTAAATTATGTGTACCCAAATATGTAATATGATATTATTTATTGGAGTTCGCGGGGCCCTCCCGATACTGGGGCCCGGGGCTATAGCCCCTTCTAGCCCCTGCTTTAATCCACCCTGATTTTCGTACTTAACCCTAATCGTTAATTATGTAACTAGATTTTCCATATAAATTTTCCCCTCGATTATCGGTAACTATGAACAAATTTTAAAGATGGGGATCATAAAAAAATTCCACCTTTAGAGTGTGGAAGCACAAAATGAAAGAGAAGCTCGAAAATTTGACAGAAAATAATATAGTTCCCATGGATGGAACATATGTACACGAGTAGATTATCCATTGACGATTTAATGAAGATTAGCCCAAAAACTTCGTCATGTGTAAACGTGGTCTTAAGTATGTAAGGTTAAAATGTTGCATAGACGAGATTGTTAACAAAATAAGTTGAAATGTAAAAGTTTTCTAATCTAAAGAGCGGGACACTTCAGACCAAATATTATCTAGCAATCAACTGAAAAATGTACAATCCGGAGAAAACAAGCATGTTTATTTTTAAGAAAAAAAATCTAATTTTATGAATAAAAAAAACGAACACGTAAACTTGTGGCAAATCAACCACCGCTGATTGTCAAAATAATTTGCATGACAAATACTTAGACAATAAACAATAAAGAATAAAAAGCTCCAAATTTTTGCGATAAATAACGAAGTGCCACTACATATTTACAATGTCAATAATAATACAAATTTTGATAACATTGCAAACAAATTAGGGTTAACTTCACAATGTAACTACCAAATAAAATAATTTAAAAAAAATGTTTAAGTTAAACGGTTTTATTGAAAACAATACTTACATGAAATAATAATAATACGAAAAGCTAGAAAATAATTAGGTAGGTCCTAGGTACTAGTCATCACACTCCTCATCAATCTAGGACGTTGATCAGACAATTCAATAAAAGCGTTGGGAGCGTGAAATTTCTAAAAATGTGAGGTTCAGTTGGTTTTACTTATGACTATCAATAGATATATGACGCGTCCAACGCTTTTATTTAATTGTCTGATCAATGCCCTAGATTGATAAGGAGTGTGATGACTAGTACCTAGGACGTACCTAATTATTTTCTAGCTTTTCGTATTATTATTATTTCATGTAAGTATTGTTTTCAATAAAACCGTTTAACTTAAAAATTTTTTTTTAATTATTTTATTTTCAAGTTTTTAGTCTTTATTTAATTGCCTATTATTTCTCATTCTATTTAGTTCATTTAGTGACTCATTATTACAAGGACTCTTTCCTGACAATTTTGTTACAACCTAAGTCCTCAATACATAATCCTTCCAAAGACTTTACTCGACTCTGCGCCACGTATGCTTGTCCCTCCTCCAACTCCAAAATATTTTGATGTCACTTCTACTGGACTGTGTGCAATATTTGTTCCAAATATGAGCCAAATCTGGCATCATAGGTCGCTTTCTATTCATGTATGTATTATGTGTTCCAAATATGGACCAAATCAATCGGACCACAAATACGATTTTTGTGAATATCTCGATCCTTGCGCCACCTAGCGGCGATTATTTTTGATAGGTCGCTTTCTATTCTTGTATGTATTATTTGTTCCAGGCATGAACCAAGTCGGACCACAATACGATTTTGTGAATATCTCGATACTTGCGCCACCTAGCGGCGATTTTTTCCATAAGTCGCTTTTTATTCTTGCATGTATTAAAATGTAAGGCGCGATAACCTCCGAAGAGATCTAAGGCCGAGCTTCTCTTCCAATTTGCGTCGTGCTCCTCTTGATTTTTCCCTACAAATTGGCCGGACGGGACCTACATGTTTTATGCCGACTCCGAACGGCATCTGCAAGGCAGATGAGTTTTCACTGAGAGCTTTTCATGGCAGAAATACAATCGGAGCGCTTGCCAGACACTGCCGAGGGGCGACCCCGCTTAGAAAAATTTTCTTCTAATTGAAAAATCTTATTTCTAAAATTTTGATGTTGCTTTGCCCGGGAGTTGAACCCAGGGCATACGGTGTGATAGGCGGAGCACGCTACCATCACACCACGGTGGCCGCCTGCATGCATGTATTATGTGTTCCAAATATGAGGCAAATCGGACCACAAATGCGAATTTTGCGAATATCTCGATCCATGCGCCACCTAGCGGCGATTTTTGTTTCACAGGTCGATTTCTATTCTTGCATGTATTATGTGTTCCAAATATGAGCCAAATCGGACCACAAATGCGAATTTTGTGAATATCTCTCGATCCTTGCGCCACCTAGCGGCGATTTTTTTCTTATTATTGCATTTCAAGCTTGTAGCTTATCGGGAAGTTACTTAAATTTCAATTACAAGATTCGTTTACAACGGCCGTGCATGCGGCAGTGCAGCCTGTCAACTCAAGCTAAATAAAACCGTTTAAAAATATTAATTGCAAAGGTAGGTATTTTGTTTATCAACAAATTAAAAGAGCTGGTTACCAGTGAATGTGAATAACACAAAAATGTGTAATTATTAGATATTCATTTTTAATATTCTTATTTACAAGGTGGAACTGACAATTGGGTGTGAGGACACCGTAGAGAAACTGCGCAGTTAAACTACACGTGTTATAAACAAGTATGGCAGTCTAAAAGCCCCGTCACATAAGCAGTTTTCTATATAGATGCGTTTAAGCAATCTTATGTATGATGAGTATATTGCAGGTATTTTTATGGAGAACGGCAGATCGAGCGACACTGGCGCCATCTGACAAGAAAAAGTAGCCTACTTCTAAGTCTTGTTGCAAACCAAGCAACAAAGAAGAATCGGAATTTGCTTTGACTAAGGATGCTTTCACACTTTGCAAGTGAAATTATTTTCCCCCTCGTTGGTACTTTTCTAACATTTTTACAGTTAACAAGTAAGGAAGGCTAAGTTCGGGTGTAACCGAACATTACATACTCAGCTGAGAGCTTTGGAGGCAAAATAGAGGAAAATCACCATTAGGGAAAATGAACCTAGGGTAACCCTGGAATGTGTTTGTATGACATGGGTGTCAAATGGAAGGTTTCAAAGAGTATTTTAAAAGGGAGTGTGTCATAGTTCTATAGGTGGACGCCATTTCGGGATATCGCCATAAAGGTGGACCAGGGGTGACTCTAGAATGAGTTTGTACGATATGGGTATCAAATGAAAGGTGGTAATGAGTATTTTAAAAGGAAGTGATCTTTAGTTCTATAGGTGGACGCCTTTTCGAGATATCGCCATAAAGGTGGACCAGGGGCGACTCTAGAGTCTCTTTGTACGATATGGGTATCAAATGAAAGGTGTTAATGAGTTTTTTAAAAGGGAATGGGCCTTAGTTCTATAGGTAGACGCCTTTTCGAGATATCGCCGTAAAGGTGGACCAGGGGTGACTCTAGAATGTGTTTGTACGATATGGGTATCAAATGAAAGGTGTTAATGAGTATTTTAAAAGGGAGTGGGCCTTAGTTCTATAGGTGGACACCTTTTCGAGATATCGCCATAAAGGTGGACCAGGGGTGACTAGAATGCGCTTGTACGATATGGGTATCAAATTAAAGGTATTAATGAGATTTTAAAAGGGAGTGGGTCATAGTTCTATAGGTGGACGCCATTTCGGGATATCGCCATAAAGGTGGACCAGGGGTGACTCTAGAATGAGTTTGTACGATATGGGTATCAAATGAAAGGTGTTAATGAGTATTTTAAAAGGGAGTGGGTCATAGTTCTATAGGTGGACGCTATTTCAGGATATCGCCATAAAGGTGGACCAGGGGTGACTCTAGAATGAGTTTGTACGATATGGGTATCAAATGAAAGGTGTTAATGAGTATTTTAAAAGGGAGTGGGTCATAGTTCTATAGGTGGACGCCATTTCGGGATATCGCCATAAAGGTGGACCAGGGGTGACTCTAGAATGAGTTTGTGCGATATGGGTATCAAATGAAAGGTGGTAATGAGTATTTTAAAAGGGAGTGATCCTTAGTTCAATAGGTGGACGCCGTTTCGAGATATCGCCGTAAAGGTGGACCAGGGGTGACTCTAGAATGTGTTTGTACGATATGGGTATCAAATGAAAGGTGTTAATGAGTATTTTAAAAGGGAGTGGGCCTTAGTTCTATAGGTGGACACCTTTTCAAGATATCGCCATAAAGGTGGACCAGGGGTGACTCTAGAATGTGTTTGTACGTTATGGGTATCAAATTAAAGGTATTAATGAAGATTTTAAAAGGGAGTGGCCCTTAGTTTTATATGTGAAGGCGTTTTCGAGATATCGACCAAAATCTGGACCAGGGTGACCCAGAACATAATCTATTGGGTACCGCTAATTTATTTATATATGTAATACCACGAACAGTATTCCTGCCAAGATTCTAAGGGCTTTTGATTTCGCCCTGCATAACTTTTCATTTTCTTCTACTTAATATGGTAGGTGTCACACCCATTTTACAAAGTTTTTTCTAAAGTTATATTTTGGTCAATAAACCAATCCAATTACCATGTTTCATCCCTTTTTTCATATTTGATATAGAATTATGGCATTTTTTTAATTTTTCGTGATTTTGCAGTCCGATTTCGTTCATTTTAAATAGCGATCTAAGATGAGCGCCCACATACCAAATTTCATCAAGATACCCCAAAATTTACTCAAGTTATCGTGTTTACGGGCGGACGGACGGACGGGCGGACGGACATGGCTAAATGAATTTCTTTTTTCGCCCAGATCATTTTGATATATAGAAGTCTATATCTATCTCGATTAGTTTATGCCGTTACGGATTGCCGTCATGCGAACAAAGTTAATATACTCTGTGAGCTCTGCTCAGCTGAGTATAAAAACTGCAATTTAACAAATTAATCGGACACGAAATATGTTAGCAAGCGTTTTTCTTGTATAGTGAGAATATGTATAACAGTGTTTCACGAAATTTTGTATGTGAGTGGGCAGGCGAAATAAACTTCAACTGCTAAGTCTGAAGTTCCTATATATTGGCGTTTGGCGCATTTATATATAAAAATTCATTATGGATCGGCCATAAGTCCCGTTGAAATGTTTTAAGCGAAAAATATTTGTTATGCCAAGTTTCAAGTATGCGATCTGGCCCAAATAAAAATATTCTTTGACAAATAATCCCGACATAATTCAGAAAAGAAACCCGAAATATTCTTAAAATGATCTGAAGATAATCCCAAAACGATGACTATATGACATAAAAACAATACTGAAAATACCAAAAATCGAAAACAATCAAGAAGTTTTTCGCCTAAAAACTACATACTCAAAAAAATTCAGAGAGCTACATATAAAAGGGCGAAATTTTCGTTAAATGTTTTCGAATTTTCGTTCGTTAGAAGTTCTTAGTGATATTTGGTCATACTTCATTCTGACCTATCACAATTTCTAGGAAATCGGTCTCTCACAAACTTTAGATCAACAAAGGTTTTGACAGAAAGTTTGGTGAAACGCCACGGGCTGTCTTCTCATGTCCCCATAACACCATCTACATAATGAGGCCAGAATACTCCCCATCAGGGAGAGAAATGAGATGCTAACCAAACAGTTCCTGTTAAATACCCAGAAATCTGGGCATCCCAACAGACATCTGATTGATGAGCCAACACCGGCCCAGCGGCTTAAGGAGTCATCTACGTAAGCATTATGAGGAAATACGGCACCTGAGAGCTTAGCCGCATGAAGCAAAAAAACACAAGCAGGTCCTCAGTGAACTCCACAAACAGGCGTCGCACCTTTATGCCAGGAATTGCCCGATGAATCCAGTACTCAAAGAACAGAACACAAAACTTGCGGAAGAGGAACGCATACTCCCCAGGGAAACGCGAGTTACTCTAGCTCAACTTCGCTCTGGATACTGGAACAGGCTAAACTCTTACCTATCCAGAATCAACCCCGACATACCAAATGCATGCCCCGCTTGCAATGTGTACCCACATGACACCAACCATCTCTTTAGTTGTAATGTGGAACCAACGCCTCTAAACACCCTTCCATTATGGTCCACCCCTGTTGAAACGGCAAGTTTCCTTGGACTCCCGTTAGAGGATATTGATGACAATTTGTGATCGGTCGCACCTATTAGGTGGGGCGAAGCACTGCTACAACAACAACAACAGAAAGTTTGGCGGTGTCTTGCACAGAACCAATTTTCTGTTTTAAGGTATAAAGAACGTAGCCACGTTTCAAACGAAGTAATATGAGTCGAGGAATATGGCATCATACTTGAAGTTATTTTCAACCTTGGTTAATATAATTGCATGATAACTAAGAGATATTATACATGTTTGGGATTGTGTGATGGTAATATTCTCTTAGGTCCTTAAGTGCTCTGCAGATTTCATATCTTCATCACACACAAATGCTCGTTTATGATCTTCAAATTCTAAAGCTAGCAAATAAATTTCGTTAAGTACATTAGAGTTTGTCACAAAATAAAAAATTTATTATGCTCTCTCGGGCTGGAACAATTTCCTTGTAAAAATTTCAAAAACGAAAATAAAATTTTTTCAGCTCCCTGTACAAGCGTGCAAATGCAAATTCCTCCTACAACTTTATTCAATCTTTGATTCAGATGTGTATGATTTTGTCATCTATAGAACTTATTAACGTATGACGTGGAAAAACACTGAATATGCTATTTCCAATTTTCTTCTACATATATCGTGATATGCTCTAATGTTAATATATAGATCTAATTTATTTAAACCGAACTGCAGATAAGATATAAATTTGTACCTAGTAGATAGCAACAGATGTGTACAAAGTAAATATTTAAGCAGCAGCAATTATGTGTATTTAGCAGGGTTGCAAACCGGTTCTAACTAGTGATGGAACGATATTTCGCTATTGGTGATTGCATCGCCGCTATTGACAAATCGCTAAGAGCTATAGCTATTGCAATCCAAAATATCAGTGATTGGCGATTTTCCTTCATTCGATTCTTTTGAATGGCAATCACCTCTGGCAGAATATCGCCAATAGCGATTATAGCGATTGGCGATTTTCCTTCAGCATGAAATTCTAATACTAATATTGATAGCGGGGATGCAATCATCGATAGTGAAATATCGTTCATCACTACTCATCTGTGTGCTTTGCTTTCAGACTGAGTAAAAAAGTTTATTGGCGACAAAAAGGAATAATTTTCTCGAAAATTGGAAAAAATATACTTTTACAAAAGTTTGCCAGCTATTATCGAAAAATGGGGATAGTTGTCTTAAGAACTGCACAACGAAAAAATTTCTCGTCAACAGATAGTTAATTTTTTTGTTGGTTTTTTGGCCTTTAGTTTGTACAAATGTTTGTAAATTGTCGAGCTCGAGGCCATACAATATTAAATAACAAATTATATATACCATACAATATTAAATAACATTATATATAATAACATTGGATGTGCCAACGATGTAAGTCAAATGTATACATGTACTTTTATGTTTTTTATTATAATACTTGTATTTTTGTATTTCTAGTCCTGAAGATGACTTCTAATTGAAGTCGAAATATCGATAATAAAAAACGACAATATATAACATATACAAATAAACAGTTTTCTTTGTTTGTTATTTAATATTGTATGGCCTCGAGCTCGACAATTTACAAACATTTGTCAACAGATAGTGGTAAATAAGGGCGAAAAAAGTATGCCTTTTGTGCAGAGAAATTGTGGAAACGGCGAACGGAACAAAGCAAACTAGTGCAACAACAATTTCGACGACGAAGTGATGTGCAATAATTGCAAAAAATGGTTTTGCATGACGTGGAAGCACATCTGGATCCCAAATTGTTAAACTTTCAGTGAGGGCTAAACATAGAGAAGTCACCCTACATTCTGAAGGTCCACTTCGAGAAACAGTACTAAAAATTTACTCGTGTGGCGTACGTAATGTATATGAATTGGGATCAAGAACAATGTTGTTGTTGTTGTTGTTGTAGCGATAAGGTTGCTCCCCGAAGGCTTTGGGGAGTGTTATCGATGTGATGGTCCTTTGCCGGATACAAATCCGGTACGCTCCGGTACCATAGCACCATTAAGGTGCTAGCCCGACCATCTCGGGAACGATTTATGTGGCCACATTAAACCTTCAGGCCATTCCCTCCCTCCCTACCCCCAAGTTCCATGAGGAGCTTGGGGTCGCCAGAGCCTCGTCTGTTAATGAAACAGGATTCGCCGCGGATAGGTGAGGTTGACAATTGGGTTTGGAGAAGCTATATATTGCGCTGGCAACCTGAAAGGTTGCGCTACACAGCCCCTTGAATCTGGTATTTTAGTCGCCTCTTACGACAGGCATACCTACCGCGGGTATATTCTGATCCCCTAACCCGCTGGGTATCAAGAACAATGGAAACCATTTATAACTGATCGTTCGTTTTTGCTGTGGTTGGTTAAGGTGCCTACCGAGCAAAGAGCAGTAGCGTGCACGACAAATATCAGCAGCACAAAATAAACAAATTAGAGGAATTTTGGAAGGAAAATATCGATGCAACATTTCGGGATTTAGAGAAGCCAGGTATAGACACTGAACCATCACAAGTGCTATTGCGTTATGAAGATGGTTATCAATACGACATAGTTTTGGTCCACTTGTGCGCCTAGAAAACAGAATACGATAAAAGTTTAATGCATGTGTTATTCATGAGTTAATACTTCTAGGCTGTAGCCGTTAACAGTTTCATAAAATTTGTGTGTTTTGATGGAAAAATAAAAGAATTATAGAAACATATGTCACTCGTCTTATTGTAAACATATTAACTCAAAATTTAAGTTTTTTGGGAGAATACAATTCAAGCTTTGTCATATGTTTGTATATGAGTTGAATTTCTCGCTGCTATCTAGGGCACTGAAGTGCGGTGGCTAATTTTCTGCTAAGAATATTTTTATAATAGTTGAAGAATTTGCTATATTTTTCTTCTATATTTTTCATAAAACTGATCACTTTACTATACAAATATTACGCAGCCAAATAAACTTTCAGAATAAATCATACGGAGTATTTCTGAATACATCGGTGTAGTATAATATAGTAAATAAATCATGTTTTTATGGTGTACATATACAGATTTATTTCGGGTGATTCATCTTTTAATGGACGTTGTGGCAGCGCGCTGCCCTCAAGTGGCCAATGAAACCAGGCTAATCCTGTTCACGCGATCGATTATATATATATATAATAACTTTTATATTTTGCCGAGTCTTTGATGGGCAGCGGTTTGTCAAGCGTCACGATCTGAGACTGCTCAAGCTACAGAGAAATTTCATCAGCCAAGCGTAAATTTTAAAGAGAACAGAGCAAACGTATTATACATTAATTTAGAGAGGTGAGAACAATCTTTTTATAGAAAAAGGGAGTCCGAGCTATCAAATGTGTTGAGTGAGAGTTATAATCTTGCATAAAACGCCGAAAAGGTTCATTTTGTTCGAAATTCGTTCTACATTGTTTCAGCAGAAGAGGTTTGAAGTGTCTCGATGTCCGAGAGGGAACGCAAAAGTTCACTTCATTCAGAAGGAATGGCTCGAATTGAATCCATTTAAAAGTTTGTCATAAATATACACCAAGCATTCCCTTCGACTAGCAAGAGTTGGAGATTGATAGCTTTATCGATTAGTATAGGTGGAAGATTAATAAAGAGTCCATTGGAAATTTCTTAAGCAAATAGTAAAAATTGTTTTTGTATTGATTCGAGACTGTCTGCATGGACTTGATAACGCGATTCCAAATTATCGAGCCGTATTCTAATATTGGCCTAACTAATGTTGTAAAAAGTGCTTTAGTATGTAAGGGTCGTTAAATTCTTTTGACCACCGTTTACACAAATGCAAAAACACCTTTTGCCTTTATTCACTGTAGCATTAATATGAAGATTGAAAACTAAGTTTGGAATCCATCATGACTCCCAAGTCAATAAAATTATTTACAGTTTCTAGACTATAGTTGTTAATTGTATATGAAGACTGGTGGCGAAACTCTCCGAGAAAAAACACATGAATTTACATTTTTTGAGATTGAGCGGCATATAATTTACATTGCACCAGGTAACCAAGTGATTTAATCCATTTGAAGCAAGGAATGTTCCTCAACGAGCACATGATTTGAAAAGTTTTACATCGTCTGCGTACATCAAGATTTTTGAGTATTAATTGTACAGATATATCGTTTATGAACAACAAGAACAGAATCGACCAAGATGCTGCCCTGAGGAAACACCAGAGAAACATTGATGACCCCAGAAAGTGTATTTTTAAATATACTTTTGCGTACGATAACCAAGATACGAAGAAATCCAACATATAAGACGGGTTGGAAAACCGAGTTGATGAGCTTATGAATAAGTATGGGTGTGATACTTTGTCGAAAGCTTTACTGAATCGGTGTAAATTACATCAGTGTGAAGGCCTTTCTAATCCATTAGAAACGTGGGTGTAAATTCTAGTAAATTGGTGATAGGTGATTTGCCCTTACAGAACCCATGCTGTGAGCTTGCAATTATGGGGGAAATAGGGAATGTTAGGTGGTGGGTAACAATAGCCTCAAATAACTTTGGATAGCGGATAACTTTGCTATGCCCCGGTAGTTTCTATTGAAGACACTGCTTCCATTTTTATGAAGCGAATAAGAAAAGATTCCTTCCATATTGTTGGGAAAATGCCATAAATTAAAGATAAATTAAATAAATCTGTTAGCGGCTGATAGATGTTTGCGCACATTTTTAGAAAGTGTGTCGGGATCCTGTCGGGGCCGTATGAATATGATACTTTTAAAGTTTTTAAATAAGATAATACATCTCTGAAGATATAAATGGAGCTCTGATGATAACATGAATCAATATGGTATGGTATTCATTAGGTGAAACGTTGGTCTCAATAGAGTAATTTGATTGAAAAATCCGCAAAGAAGTCGGCGATCTCTTGATCATCGCTGGAAATATTATCTTGGATTCATGGATGATGGAAACCCTTCACCCTGCGTTTAGAGTTTACGAATCCGTAAAATGCCTTCGGGTGCAAGTTATATTTCTTTTCATTTTACAAAGATAAGCTTTGTAACACTTTTGTTCAATTGAAATACTTGCAGCGTAGAATCGAGTACTGTAAGTAATGGTTATGTAAACCGTCTTTTTGAACAACTTGAAAGATCGAGACTTTTATTCTTTAAAATTTTCAGCTCTTAGTGAACCACACTTGGCTTGTATCGGAAGTACACAAATCCGCTTAGGTACGTATTTTTCAAAAAGACAGTAAATGGTATTGTAAAAGTGAGAAACGCTTTGCTCCACATCAGCATTAAATGTGGCCACACTATTCGAGATAGATCACGATTTAATTTTTTAAAATTGGCCTTCGCAAAGTCGAAGCGATAACTGGAGTCGTATCGTTTATTTCCCGCTGTTACAAGCATAATTTACACTTCGAAACTATTTTGAGGGAAGGGTGGTAAGCATCTTCAGGTTCAATAATGGGTTCGCATCGACTAATGGAATATTTAGATTCATCATCCACAAAGGCTAAATCCAACACTCTTCCGAATTTATTCGATTGGATGTTGATTTGTTGAAGGCACAGCTCAGACATTCCGTCTAAAAATTCATTGTTGGAAGACTGTGACGAAACTGGTACGATATTAAAGTCAGAGATGCACCATGATATGTGTGGCATATTGAAGTCACCCAAGACAATAATGGAATCGGAAGGCTTTAGCATCGAATAACAGTTCTTAGCAAGGAAATGTGATTCATATAAACGCACAGTCAGAAGATGGCGGGATATAACAGATGGCCAAATAAATGTGGATATTTGCTTACATTTAAAATCAAAGCATTTTGAATTAGCAAAATTTATAAAACAAAAATGCATAGACATCTATTTCAGCTAGTTTTATCTCATTGAGTGTAATACGAGACTGAACATATTAGAATTTCACATTACATCAGTTTACTATAAAAGGTACATATTTTCGTCTTTTTATTCCAATTTTGGTTCATATATTCTGTATACTAAATTAAATTAATGTATAACATTCAATCTACTCCGGTAAACAAACTTAAACATTCAATTTTTATATCCAAGTATACAAATAATTGCAGATTCGCTTATAATAGATAAATGAAAGCGATCGCCATAGCTGTAAAAAATAGCCATATCTATATTCACTGATAGCTCAAAATCGCTGTACTGCCCATCATATCGTCTGTATAGAATCGCTTGTTAAAATAAAGCGATCGCTATAGCAAAAAAAAATAGCCCGTGATTCAAAAATAGACATATCTATTTTCACTGATAGCTCAAAATAGCTATATCGTCCATCACTAGTTCTAACCGAACCGGTTCATGAACCGAACCACCCGCTATTTTGGGGCTTTGAACTGAACCACGAACCGAACCGTTTTTTTTTCTTAACTCCAAAAACCCAACCGAAAACCACACAAAAAAATGGTTCGGTTCGGTTCAAAATAAAGTTTTCAAAAATCACTTAACTTATTTAATTCACTTCACCGTGCATAACAACTTCGTATATGAAAGAGCTTTTTCATTTTTCATTTATAACATAGTCCGAAATATAACACAACCCACATACATACATATGTATAATTATAAATATTTAAAAGTTAAATTAATAAAATTTTATCAATTTTCGAAACTTTTTATTAACAGTTTTTAGCAAATTTCTGAATGTGCAGTCTTGAAGCTCATTCAATTGTAGTGTAAAAGTGTGCAAGTTGCAAGTAGATGAGGATTACCGTTAATTTTTTTTAATTTTTTCCCCGAGGGTGTTGCCCATATCTTCCATATAAAAACAAATTTTGTTCATGCGCTGTATGGAAAACAAGTAAGGAAGTCTAAGTTCGGGTGAAATCGATCATTACATACGCAGCTGTACACATGTTGTTGTTTGTTTTGTGTGCTTAATAGTGTTACAAGGCTGCGCAATAATACATATACATGTGGTTCTATTCTGAACGAATTTTCGTTTAAAAGAAGCAAAAAGTATACAGAGGCTAACACCAATGACCTTGAGTGGGTAATAATGCAGATTTCCTTCAGATATGAGGATTTCCCTACTGTTTATTTCAAAATAAAGATATGACAGAACAATAAACATAAACACACAAGTGCCATTGTACTAAAAAGCGTTTTTACAAAAAATAGGGCAGGGTTATTAAGAAAATTTTCCAACTTTTACTAGAAATAGCTTATTACCTGCATCTATACACTTTTACAAAATCTTTTATATAAAAGAAGGCGATTTAACCGTTTTGGTCTACTTTTACTGAAAATATTCCTGTTAAAAGGCATACATGTGCACCAAATTTTTCGTCGAGTTATGGCCCCACAAACGTTGGGAAATGCATTTCAAGAAAGGGGCAGTGCCACATCCATTTTTCAAAATTTGAATTTTTTCCCATTTCTTGTTATAATGGCACAAAATACGATTGGTACAAAGCTCTTTTTCGCTAAGATATAGCTTATTATTTTCGTCTACGACCCTTTTAAAAATCTTTTATATAAAAGTGGTCGTGGTCTTTAACCGATCTCGTCCATTTTTTCTAGAAATATTTCCTGCTATAGGGAAAATTTGTGTACACAATTTTATTACGATCCGTTAATTTTTCTTCGAGTTATGGCTCCCGAAACATAGAAAATTGCTTAGTCATAAAACCCATTTTTTTAAATTTGAAATTTTTCCTATTTATTGTTATACATCCACTTGGGAAATGCTCTTTTTTGCAAAGATATAGCTTATTTTATTCGTCCACGACCCTTTTAAAAATCTTTTATATAAAAGTGGGCGTGGCCATTAACCGATTTTGTAAATGTTTCTTGGTGTTGTAGCAGTGCTTCTTCAAAGCATTCCTTATAGTAAAGGCAACCTATCTGCCGAATTTTGTTACGACAGGTTTAACGATTTTTGATTTATGATTAATAATATTTGTAAAATTGATTTTATAACAAGTGGGCGGTGCCACACCCATTTTAAAAATTGTTTTCAAATTTTTATCAAGAGTCTTAATATCAGTCCACACGTCAAATTTCAACATTCTAGGTGTAGAATTTACTAAACAATCAGGTTTTTTGTGTTTTCCGAAATGTTATATATGTAATAAAAAGAGGGCGTGGGTTTCATCCGATTTCGCTCATTTTCAATACCAATCTATTCTGGGTACAGATAAGCTCGTGTACCAAATATATCTCAATATTTACTCAAGTTATCGTGTTAACGGACGGACGGACATGGCTCAATCAAATTTTTTTTCGATATTGATGATTTTGATATATGGAAGTCTATATCTATCTCGATTCCTTTATACCTGCACAACCAACCGTTATCCAATCAAAGTTAGTACCCTGTCTACAAGTACAGCTGGTATAAACATGCGAACATTCTCTTGAAACTTGCACATTATTACACTACAGTTAGATGAGCTACAAAACTGCACACTCTGAAATTTTTTGAAAGTCTTTAATAAGTCTGGAAAACTGATGACAATTTGATTAATTGTTGGGAGCTTTATGTAAGCTTTGAAATGTATATATATATAGTTTGTGTTATAGTTAGAACGATATTTTAAATTGGAATTCTTAAAAACTAATAAATATAGTTTGGGAACCATACCGTTTTAAAGGGAGACCATATTATTTTTCACATAACCGTACATAAACATTTATAAGCTTAATGCCTAAGAAAAGCAAAGAAGACATTTACATTTTCTTGAATATCTTTTACTACTACTTTCTTATGTGCAGAATATATATAGTCATGCATTCTGCCATTATCGTTCCTACATTTTTATAATAATCAACAAACTGTTTTGATACGTTTTATAAATAAATACATACATGGATTTGATCTCAATAACTGTATTTTATTTGTATGCTTAGTAGGTACATATCGATGGTTGGTTGCACACAGATCCCAAGTGGCGGATTTCAAATTTTGTGTACTATCAAAACTTAGTATTAAACGAAAACGAACTACTTGTATATAGCTGTCAGATCATTTAGTCTGTCTACAATGGACACATACAAATTCCGTGAGATTCTGAGAGTAAGGGCCATTGCATCACGTAGTTGCAATACGGGATTTCCTTGGCTCAAAGATATTTTGAAGTCTTAGTGCAGCAATTGTTGACCCCCTTTCTCTATTAGGCACTAAGCTCATCTGCAGGGACGTTCACATCTCACCCATTATGCCAATACAACCAAGTCTATGTAGTTTTCTTAATTTCAATTTGGCTGTGTTTTGCGTGGTCTACGGCCAACAAACTAAGGAAACTTAGATAACTATTGGCTTCACAACTGTATTAAATGTCCAGTATACCATTTTGGGAGATAGCCCCCATGTTTTGCCATAGAATCGGATTTTGATGCCACCCAGGGATGGTTATGGCGCATGTTTAGGAATAGGCAATTCAATTCCAGAAACGTTTAGGAGTGTAACCTGTTAGACAGGCTTTTGTTGGATATGAAATTAGATCGTTCGAGTACACGAGCGTACTAGCCCAAATGTCGGGCAAACAACTGTATTGGACCTCGTTGAACCCTATCAAGGTCGTTTCACTTTGTTTTCAAAATACTAAAAATATACTAATGCACTAAAGAATTGTATGTGTATTTATTGGCTAATATCTCGTAAACCAGTAATTTTAGGAGAACTAATGGCATAAGGATTTTATTAGATTGGAGTCAGGAGTAAATTGCCATATAAATGTTGTACTTGCGAGTGTCCTTTCAAGGGCTTAATAACTCGAAGTAAATTTTTTATTTTTTTTCTAATGGTCAAATAAAATACATGCAAAATAATGGATTAGATAAGCAATACACCGTTTGGTAGGATATTAACCACAGTTTCATTTTAACATTGCATTTTAATTTTATTAACATTTTTGATGGTGGTTTGGCGTAAAACTAAGTAAAACGGTTTTTAAATTTCTAAAAATATACAGAATGAGATAATCAGGGGTAAAGTTCTAATCCTCTTCGCTCCATATAAAAGACAAGATCTGCAAAAAAATCTGTAGTGAAAATATTCCATGCGCCCCTGACCTAAAGGCTAAAATGCACTAAAAATTGTACATAAATGTCTTTATTGGGTAACATCTCGTAACCAAATATTTTATGGAGAAATAATAACATAAAGAACCTATAAGCACATATAAATTTTTTACCAGCGAGTGTCCTTTTAAGGACTTTCATAAGTCAAAGATTTTTTTTACGAATTCTTAAAAATTTATTTATTAAATAAGATATTTTTGCCAGTAAACCGGTACTAAATTGGCACAAAGGGCTTGGAGATATATTTATAATAAAAATGCATTGTAATTGTGAGCTCTAGGCCAAGAAATTTATAACAAAAATAATTATGATAAGGCAGCACAATGGAAAAAAATCTAGAAGCGTGTTCTTAATGGTAAGTCTTTGAAACTAAGTAAATATAAGAACATAAATAAACAAATTGTGCTACATAGGAAAGAAAAAGAAATGCTGAATGCAGATGCGCTTCCCAGCAGAAGAAAGGTGTTGCGTGTATTTTGTTATTTATAATTTATTCTGTAATCCGTAATTATATTTAGTCTGATTAATTGTAAAATTTGTAGACTAATAAATAAATAAATGCAAAACAAAAGAAAAATTGCAAAAGACAGTGCTTTATTTTTGGCAGAACGACTAATCAATTATACGAAAAATTCGAAATTCCAGTGAAAAGGCGTGACGGAATTGAAAGAATTATCCTACTAAATTATAATAGCTATGAGAAAATGCATGCAAAATTTATAGATTATTTAAACAAAAACTGTCCAAAAGAACATTTTAATATTGTTTTATAGACTTCAAAACGTTTCATATTATTATTTAATTTGATTCTTTACTTAATATTTACCATTTTACTTTAACATAGCATATAAAATTAGAACTGTGCCCCTGAATTATCTCATTCTGTACGTTTTTAGAAATCTAAAAACCGTTTTTACTTAGTTTTACGTCATGCCACCATTGCAAAATGTTAATACAATTAAAATGCAATGTTAAAATGAAACTGTGGTTAATATCCTACCAAACGGTGTATAGCTTATCTAATCCATTATTTTGGATGTATTTTATTTGACCATTACAAGCAAATAAAAAATAAAAAATTAACTTCGACTTATTAAAAGTCCTTGAAAGGGCACTCGCAAGTACAACATTTATATGGGCAATTTACTCCTGACTCCAATCTAAATAAAAGTCATTAGTTCTCCTAAAATTACTGGTTTACGAGATATTAGCCAATAAAAAACATATACAATTTTTTAGTGCATTTTTAGCCTTTAGGTCAAATTCCATGGAATTTTTTCACTACAGATGGCCAGATATTTTACAGATCTTATTTTTTATCCCCATTTTTTCAGAAAATTCGAAGAAAATTAGCACTTTATTTCTGTGGGTGCTCTAATGCAGATATTGGAAGAAAAACCAGAGGAACAGCCATCTGGTAGCACCCATTCGCTGTTTTTCCGGCAATCGAATAGCGTTTCAGCGTGCAGGGTTCGGTTTTCTTAGTGTTCGGTTTTTTATTGTTTTGAGATTAAAGATTCTAGAACGTAAGAAATGACGCCAGTAAAAGCAACAAGTCGGCTATTTAGATCTTGAATTAACAGGCATTCAATAAAATTGTTGGCATTATTAGATTAGTCATTTCAACAAAAGAGAAACTGTTGTAAAAATTACAGATTCTCAGAAACTGATTTCACTGGTCTTTTTTACTGCGAAAAAACTGCTAGGCAAATCAGCTAATTTGAAAAGAAACTTAGGTTTACGGCGCTTATTACTTTGTTCTTATGACCATGGTGCAATAGAAATGTCTGTCATATCAACAGCCGTCAATGTTATTCTAATGTTGACGCAAATCTCTTATTTTGACACTTTCATTGGCATTTTTAGGGTGACAGGGACAATTGCTAAGTTAACAGAGCTATGGCGTACGTTTGATGATTTTTTGTGATTTGACTGGTAAAGCAATTATTTCAAAATCAATAATTTGTGCGAAATTAATTCAACAGATATGGCGATGGATAAAAATTAACAGAAATTTTGGTTGAATTGACCCGTAGTTCTGTTGATTTTACCCACTTTTTTCTTGGCAGTGTAGCTTTCACTTTAACCTTAGGGATTTAAAATGCCAGCTAAGTTGCCTCTAGACTTTCAGGAGAAGCTAAACTTTGATTACAGTAACCAGATTTACTGCCAGCTTCCAGTCATTTCAACCGAATCGAAATTGGCAAGGTTGTAAGGTCCGTATTCTTTTAGTAGCCGTATGCTACGTAATTGACTCATGTTTTTAATGTCACATCGGATGTGAATCTTCCGTATAAGCTAATTCGAATGTAAATATTCGTTACTTCCTGTCGTACAATAGGGTGAGCCAATAAAACGTATTTTTTTCCGAATTTTTAGACTTCTTCATGAAGAATAAGAACCATGAGTTTCATTCGAAATTTGATGATTGATGCTTTTGAGTGATTATTTTGTGATAAAGTTGAAATAATTGTGGAAGTCGAAAACAATTTCACCGACTTCAAGGTTAGGCCTTATCACTAAACATTTAATTATTTAATCAAATATAAAAAAATGCTCTAGAATAGCGGTGTGGGTATAAATGCGTTTCCAAAGTTGTCTATACAAATTAATAATTTTTTGTATTTAAAATACTTTCAAATTAAACATTCGAAACTTCTTCTGTTCATGACGAATATACATACATATAATTGTCCAAAATATTATAAGAGCTTGAGACTTGAGAATTAATCTAGCTAAGGCAAGCACATGCGAAAAGTGCAAGTGTGTGCAGCCCACTGTGCATTCTTTGTATGAAACATGATGCTGCAACCATTGTAAGGCTTACAAGTAAGATACAGTTGTTTCGTTCACAAGAGGCTGTTGGGCAGCGTTGTACTTCTTAGGTAGAGAAAATTTACCATCGCAGAAGCACATATCTGAGATTTCGCTCCCCTTTTCGTCAATTAATGCATGCCTATATCAGTTGCGATGGCAATTTTGACACTTCGTTCAGTATCAAACGCTCGTTCCACACAGATTTGACACTTCCGTCAGTGCCAAGAGGAATTAAGTAAATCTTTTAAATCGACGACATTGAATGGCTATATCTTCAGAGTATCCCATTGTATACTTATGGGAATATGGGATCAGACCGTGAAGTCAATGAGATGACGATTGGGAACAATATCGTGAGGATTCGGATAAGTATCTGGGACACTTAGTATACGAAAGCTTGGTATTGACGGTATACGGTTTCGAGTGTCAACATTTACCTACATATGTAGACCAGGCTCCTTCAAAAGGAGAGAAGGTGAATCATGTAGAAATATATAGCAGCAGAAGTTTTATAGCAACGATGCCTCAAAAAATCAGAGGTAAGATATAGTTTTACCTAATGATAAAAAAGAAGTTCTTTGAATATAACATTTTTATTTTACATGAAAGGCCGGCGATAAGAAGTGTGTATTTTATGATTGAATAAAACGAAACTTATAAAATATCAGTTAAAATATCAATGAAATTATTTCGAATTGAATGATCCAGTATGTCTGCTTCTTATGGAAAAAACGATAGGTCCATGTTTTAAAAGAAAAAATGATAAGCCCCAGCTTTTATTTCCGCTTTATTTTTTACCGCTCTTTACGGATATTTGTATAAATTTCGCTTTTATCCACTCATAAAATACACTTTTTATCATCGTCCCTTCATATAGTAGTAGTAGCAAACCTTGGAAACGTGTGGAACAACATCAGAAACTTCCAACTCTATGCTCAAACCCATAGACATTATTGTGTGTTGTCTATCCACCAGACCTCCCTCTGTTTCACTCTATTATTCCTCTCTTATTTCACTCCCCTATGCGTCTTTCAAGTTCAACTTACTCGACCCACTATCACTTTAATTACTTTGTCGATGTTTCCCATACTCCTCTTAATTTGGTTCTTAATCTTCCTGTTAAGGGTAACATTATTCTCACTTTTCCTCAAATTCTCATCCTTATTCCTTCTATTGCTCCCACTTCCCTTTTCCGCTTCGTCGCTCATCTCCTATTTTTCCTGCCCTATTTCGGTTTTTTATTTTGGCTCTGACTTTTCCTTTTCCTTTTCTCTTTTCTTTCAATTTCCCTACTGCTCTGGTGAGATACATCGAATTTGCCCTTTTTCCAGAAAAGGGGGCCACAGTTCATTTCTTAAAATTTATTGTACTACAAACCTGCATACTAGAAAAGTATGCGAAAATTATAAGTAAAAACGTAAAGGAACACACAATATACTAAAAAACAGAAAAACTTTGGCCTCTTCATTGTAAATTGCAATCACACACATGCATCGTGTGTGTATAGATATGTACATTAGGGAGGGTCGATTTGTAAGGACGAAAGTTAACTGATATCGCGCCATCAATTTTTCGATAGGATTTGGGCTCAGGAAAAAGTTCCCCTACACATACCCAAAAAAAATTATTTTCGAGCCTGCGAAATTTCATTTTTTTTCCTTTTTTTTTACTTTGATTTTTAAAGTTTTTTTCATGACATACCTACTAAAAAAATTTCATACATACTTATACCCTGTCCGACCCAAAAATGTTCGCTTTTTTCAAAAAACTGTTATCGACAACGTTTTTAACGGACATTTTTGGGTCGGACAGGGTCTACATGAAAATTTTACAATCAAATGAAAATTTTTTTAGTAGGTCATGAAAAAAACCTTAAAAATCAAAGTCGAAAAAAAGTCAAAAAAATTAAATTTCGCAGGCTCGAAAATTATTTTTTTGGGTATGCGTAGTGGAAGTTTTTTTTCCTATCGAGAAATCGATGGCTCGATATCGGTTAATAAATCGACCCAGTCTAATGTACATACATATGTACGTATGTTTCATTTAGCTTAATTATAGCTTAACCATTCGTTCTTATTTATTCACAAAATTCATACATAAATCTAGACAAAGGGAAAGCTTTGAAAGCTTTGAAAGCTTAAGAACTTTTCTGCCATCTAGCGGAGAAATTAGTGAAATGAGAAAAGGTTAAATATTTTAACACCACGAGTGTTCGGCAAACTGTTTTAACCGACAAGTGGAGGGGGAAAGTGGTGTATTATTCTGTATATTCAAGTAGATAGATTGTAGTCAAAAAATTAATGGTACATCAAAACTTGTTTTAATTTTCTGGAGTTCCTAATATGTATTTTTGGGTAGAAATTTCTTTGTTAAATGTTATATGGAAATTGCGTGGCGGATCGAATCGACACATTGAAAAAGTTGTGTATATACACACACGTCCCTATCACGGTCGTTAAAAACTGCAATTGCTGGATCTGATCTGTATATATTTTATGATTGATAATTGTATTCAGTTCTCATCTCCGGTCATTGGGTTCGGAACCCTATTGGAAGAATCGCGTGGCCTGTGGTCTCACCTCAAAAGCGAGGATAGTTCACTTTTGGGGAAGTTGACAATAAAGCATTCTCTTCGGAGAAATGTTGCCTCTTCCTTAAAAAAAATAATAATAAAGTTTTCACTTGGAGCCTCCGATCACACTAGCAATAGGGGTTATTTGTGACGATGCAGTATACAATTTTGTTTGCTCAGAAAAAGTTGTTCACATCGCTTAATTGTGGAATTGCAACTTATACCCATTAGAAAAAAGTTCATACCATGATGCAGCGAATTATTTATGTTTAGCTTTGAAGGTATTGGAACGCACGGTGGTGTTGCCGTGCAACCGGATGCCATATCCAAATGGAAAAGGTTTTCATATAGACATTGCATTGTACCATGGCAAGAGCTTGTGATTGTACACCCGTTTAGCTGGAACATTGTGATCTTCGCTGGGTTATTCATCGCTGTCTCCATTTAAGGAGATAGAAGACTTCCCCTAGAATCTAAGCACTCTCTGAACATTGGCCGGCCCCCTGGGCGCCCTTTAGGTTCTGACAGAAAATTTACCCGGGCTTTTAACCTTCATATCTTCACCAAATACGGTATACAGGCTTATCTGGAGCCAGAAGAGATTGGTATTGAAAATGAGAGAAATCGGACGAAAGCCACGTCCACTTTTTCGATATCGAAAATTTAGAAGAGGAAAAAATTGGTAGTTCAAAACGAATACTGCTAAGCTAATGAAATTTGGAAGGTGGATTGGTTTTATGATGCAAAACGTAAATTCCAAAAAAAATTTGAATATGGGCATGGTGGTGCTCATTTAAAAGAACAAAATTTGGAACTTTAACAAGCCGTAAATCAAAAGCCGTTAAAGACATTACATTGAAATTTGGCGGAGACACTATCCTTGCCAAATTATATAGACTGAGTGAATATAATCACAATCGGTTAAAGACCACGCCCACTTTTCCTAAAGGTCTAACCTTAACAAAGTTTGCAATAACTATGTTATTTAACTCACAAGTCACTTATCGTACCCATCCTGCTATATGGAGCAGAAACATGGACCAGACAACAGCAGATGAGAGATTTATGGACCTCTACGCGTTGGCGATGGCGAGTACCGAAGATGATTTAATGATGAGCTGTACGAGCTACACGCAGACATCAACATAGTCCAGCGAATAAAACGCAGCGGCTGCGCTGGCTAGGCCATGTTATGCGAATGAAAGATGATGCTCCGGCGAAGAAAGTGTTTCTATTGGAACCCGCCTATGGAAGCGGAAGTAGAGGGCGCCCCCCACTCCGTTGGAAGGACCAGGTGGAAAACGATTTATACTCCCTTGGTGTGTCCAATGGCGCCGGTTTGCGGAGCGAAGGAGCGACTGACGTGCCTTGTTGGACGGCCACAACCGTTTAGACGGTTAAGCGCCAGTTAAGTAAGTAAGTAAGTAAGATAAAAGAAATGTTATATAATAAATTTAAATGCTCACTTCGCATAATTTTTTCAAAAAATGAATAAAGAACAATGAGTTTAAATAAAATGACCCAAGTCGAACATGTTTTAAATATTTCGAACACAAACGTCTGCAAATTTTGTTCTACATTTTAAAACTTGTATCCACGGTCCTTGTAAAGTTTGAATTAACTATGTAGATGCGCCAAGGATTATACAATTCTCACCCATGAATTACGCAATGATATCCACTTAGAATGCTTATGATTACGAGGGCGGCATCCTAGGCCGAATAGTTACTCCCTAACGTTAACGTTTCAAGGTGTTTCTTTGGTGTAGCTCGGCAAAAACGCGACAAAAACATCCATCAGAAAGTCTTCGGAGCTACACCTAGAGCTTCAAGGAAGTGACGTCGACGAAGGTATGAGTTCGAAGTCGCATTCCTATAGCTTCTGTGCTGGCATATGGTATAAGGGACAGGATGCGTGGTTGTTGTTGTTGTTGTAGCAATGCTCGCCCCACCTAATAGCCGCGACCGATCACAAATT
>JARSSU010029871.1:0-13067 GCA_029619165.1 Eurosta solidaginis | reverse complement strand
CGTTATTTAAAAGAGACGAAAACTATTTTTACTAATTGAAACTAGTTCTATCGGCGTTCTTGTTAGTTTTTATGGTTCCCGTCCAAATCACTGCCGAGGGGCGACCCCGCTTAGATAAATGTTTTTTCTAATTGAAAAAACTTGTTTCTAAAGTTTTTATGTTGCATCGCCCGAAAGTTGAACTTAGGATATTCGGTGTGGTAGGCGCACACCATGGCGGACGCAATATATAGACTTTCGATATAATCTTTACTGCGGAATTTCCAATTTACCTGCTGTTTGAGCAAATGTTTACGATAAACATCGCAATGTATTTAAAGAATAACTTTGTATGTACTATTTTTAATATAATTAAAACCTCTGTACGTATTAGTCTGTAAGGTTTCTAAACCATAGACTTAATAAATAAATAAATAAAGTGCGCTCCACCTTTATAGTTTCGTCATGAATATTTTTACAGTCGTTATGTTAAAGTTTTAATATCCAAGTTCAACAAGATTATGTCTTTGTGTAAGGAGACACTTTTCGTTTCTTTTGGTCTATTTATACAAAGCAAGTACTCACACGTTTTGTATGATTTTTATTTGAGAATATTTTTTATTGCTTTGCACTGGCGGTGGCGATGGGCGTTCTGGAAGAAAATACACGTCTGCCACAATACTGCCCTCAGAACCGCTACGGGCTGTCTTCTTATGGCCACAGAACACCACCTACACAATGAGGCGAGTGTACTTCCCATTAAGGAGAGATGTAAAATGCTAAACAAACAGTTTCTGTTGAATACCCTGAAACCTGGGCATCCCAACAGACATCTGATTGATGAGGCTACACCGCCCAGGGGCTTAAGGGGTCATCTCCGTAAGTATTATGAGGAAATACGGCACCTGATAACACAGCCGTATGAAGCAAAAAACCACAAGGAGGTCCTTAGTGATATCCACAGACAGGCGTCGGACCTCTATGCTAGGAATTGCCTGGCAAATCCGGTACTTAAACAAAAATACCCAAAACTAGCAGAGGAGGAACGCACTCTCCCTAGGGAAACGCGTGTCACTCTAGCTCAACTTCGATCTGGATACTGTTATAGGCTAAACTCTTACCTATACAGAATGAACGCCGACATACAAATTGTATGTCCTGCTTGCAATGTGTCCACACTGACACCAACCATCTCTTCAATTGTAATGTGGAACCAACGCCTCTAACACCCCTCTCATTATGGAACACCCCTGTTGAAACAGCAAGTTTCCTTGGACTCCCGTTAGAGGACATTGATGACATATTGGATGGGGCAAAGCACTGCTACAACAACAGCAACATGGGCGCCATCCGATCGGCTCAAAATTTAGTGATGCACCGATACAAAAGTTCGGAGCAGCTTTGATTTAATCAATGCTGAAAAAAAATTGAATTGGTGCACAGTGGTGTACAAAAATGAGTACCGATGACCTAATAGGTCGAAATCAACGGCTCGCAAGAAAACAAGTGGGAGACATTATAATATTTTCTTAAACAATTTCTTTTGCCAAGGTGATATTATACATAGCTAGACAGATACTTGTAGTACGGTAGCTGGAAACGGAAAGAAACTTTTATTTTTTTCAAGTTTAAAACAATTTTCCATAAATAATTAGTTTGCGCTTATATTTTTGAATTAGATTATGATATCCTTCATGAAAATTTATTGTTATTCATATAAGGTAAAAATTACAAGACTTACCTGCAAAAATCGTTGGATCATGTGGTCCACTGGAGTATTTACCAGTATACTCCACTGTAATGCAGCAATGGACCAACTCATGTTTCTAAACGAACAAATTGTAAGCCGATCAGTGCTCGTTTTTAACGATTGTAATCACTACACGATGTTCATTGGACTGTGGGTACTTCATGGATTACTCTGATGTAATGCGGAGCTGGAGTATATGGTCCAGTCCTAGGACATCGCAATGTTAATTGGACCATATTTTTTGTATGAATTGTGGTTAATTTTGGAGTACTCGGTTGGTCCATAGCGAGTACTCCATGCATGCACTCGCGATTTTTGCAGGGTAACTCCAAGATGATTTTTTTTCGGAATTGGCTAGCTTTTCGGGCACCGACACACCATCCCATGTACGTACATACCAACAATCATACTTATGTCGACCAAGCTCTTCTATCCCTCATATGCCTGTTCTGTGGTTCCGTGGTTGCCTTCTACCGCCATTTTTCGCTGTATCTTTGTACATATAAAGTTATCCTAATTCAAGAATAAAGTTTTGTGTTTGTGTACGCATACTTTCCAAAACTACTTTGCATTTCTTCATACCTACAAATATAAACCTATATAGGTGCATTCTCCCAGCTTCTGTTGTAATCTATTAGTTCTATTTCTCCCTCTTTTCTGTATCGGCTATAGTCAAATCTACCGTCTTATTACAAACAAACTTGGCTACATGTTTTTACCTCTTTCTTGGCTGCGCTCGCTCCAATTTATTTTTGTCTAATATTTCGCAGTTAAAAATTTCCTTATTGCGCATCGTATGAATTTGATGGCAACGGTGTATGTGTATGTATGTATGTATGTAAAGATGCTATTTTCATTCGTAACTGTTTTGTCGTTTTCCCCCCTACCATTGTGGTCATGCGTGAACTTTAAGAACCTGTGCCAAACTCGCTACGGCCGTTAAAATTTCAGCTGATTCGCATTGAGAAGTATAAAGAATTTGCTAGACTTTTGCGCGAGGAAAGTTACCTACTCGGTGGCTGGGGCTTCATCTTCACTTCAGTGTAAATATATTTGTACGTATAGATGAATATTTGATGCAAATATGTTTATGTGCTTGTGCTTGTATGTATGCTTATATACCTAGGTATACCCATTATGTAAATGAGATTGTCGTAGACCATTCTCTTTTGTAGATGCGTTGAAAAAAAAACATTCGGTAAAATACAGAAAGAATGCAAAGCAGCAAAATAAATAAAAAAAATCAAAGCGACTGCCAAACGGAAATACTAGATGAACTTTGGGCTTCCAATAGACGGCTTTTACGCAATGACAGGAAGAATAAACTACCATTATAGGCCGAACTCCATGGCTGCCGTGGTGTGGTGGTAGCGTGCTTGCCGACCACAATGAATGATCTGGCTTCAAGTCCCGCGAAAAGCAACATCAATACATTGGAAACTGCTTTTCTAAGCGAGGTCGCCCTTCGGTAGTGTTTTTTTTGTTTTACAAGCACGTGAAGTGTAATTCTGGCATGAATATCTTCTCAACGAAAATTCATTTGCTTTGCAGATGTCGTTCGAAATTCGCGTAAAACATGTAATTCCGTCTCGCCAATTTGTAGGAAAAGTTAAAAAGTACCACTACACAAATTGGCCTAAATCTCCTCAGAGGTATATTGCTCCCCCCGGGAACTCTGCATCTTCTTGGAAATACTTGAGATATATTGATAATTGAGGGATACCTGAGTACCGTAGCTAGTGGTCTGAATCCTGCGTACCAGCTGTGAAACCCAAATAAAACCGGACTTGTTCGAATCACGAGGTGGTACAAGATTGCTATACCCAGATGACCCCTCCAATGGCGGAGTATCGATGGCAATATCGGACAGAGTTAATGACCTTGGCAATATACCTGATAGCAAGTTGCCGTGAAAGCTTCATATAGAGGATAGAGCCTGGAGATCCATGGCCTCTCGTACTGTTAGGGCCAAATCGATCCTCTGCCATAGAGTGCTGGTGTGGTTCAACGCACTCAGCACTGTCTCTATTGGAATTAACTGGCCCTGATTGGAATAAAAGAACAGGCGAAGTTAATAAATCGTAGCGGAATTGGAAGGTTGAAGATGGTGGGGTAGTAAACATTGTACAGGATTTGGCCCACTGCAGCGCCTTCCAAGCGGAGGTCGCCGCTCATCAACGATGCGGTGTACGGGATGCTATCCAGTGCGCCTTTTGTTAGGGAGTCAAAAATTTACTTGCATCGATCGCGCCTATTAGAGCGCTGGGCTCTAAAACTAAGTCTTAAAGCGTTTTCGAAGAATGTCTGAACTGGCTCGCGATTGGGCGAGCTACTTTTCAATAAAAATTATCGCTTGGATTCTTTAGCGTGAGTTGAAGCTACCGGTGGATGACAATAAGAAGTTTTCGGACACCTTTTGTCACCTTGACATCCTGCTCACAAGTTGTTGACACCAAGGGTAGCTATCGGGATCACTAATGCCCATTTTTCCATGATGACATTCTTGACATGATGAATCCACGTCGGTGCGGCTTGGCATTCTGAAAAATGGCATCTGTGTTAGTTGCATAGTGAAGTCATCTAGCCACCTCATGCTTAATTGTCTAGCTTTTGCAAGTACAAATCGTAAATATCTCGTATGGATATACTACATATACGAATCCTCAAAGGAATTACCAAGTATTAATATTGGCAATATGTGCAAGTGTCGCCGGTAGGTAATGTGGTATCCCAAAGGACTGTAAAAAAGTTCAACTGACAGCGGCCACCCAACGTAACATAGACCAACAACGCTAATTCGGGTTTCATAATGCTCATTGTGTCAATTATTTTTTTGTCAAACCCCCTTTAGCGCTTTATGAACTTGTTGGCTTCGTTTGCTGGCTCAAGCTATGCGTACTCGTTACTGCACCATAGGGAAATATTGAAGTTGTTGCCGGAGAGTTGGTTAGCCAAACTCAGCACTCTTTTTTGAATCGGTTACAAAAGAATGCGGCTTATATGAGTTAAGATGGAACTACATACATACAAACAAATATGCTAGCAAATATTAAGTGTGTATACTCACTTTTGACTTTATTGCTCAGATTCTGATACTGAAATGGACTATATATCGTCTGTGGTTATATAGGTATGTATGTATGTGAAGTACATAAGGTATGTACACATGTATATGCACATTAGCGTTGTATATTTATGTAAGCTTATATATGTACATTTACTGGAAGTTATTTATGTAGTTTGTTTGTCCTTTTGTTCGCCAACTTTCGAGAAAATATACGATTTTTATATATGTATATATATGTATGTATGTGTATGCACATACGTACATATGTACTATGCTGTATGTACATTTACATGATTGGCAAAAGCAACGAAATTTCCAAAAAAATTTTATAGTGTATACATATACATATGTACTTTAAAGATATACTGGAATGCTGCTTGGTTACGCTGATATCAATTGTGTACATAAGTACAAAAGTATATGGGAACTTTCGTTATATACAACTTTTCATTTGGAAGTTTCCAATTTTTCTAGTGGAATAAGATGCATTTCGGTATGCAAAAAAGTGTCTAAAGTTTCATATGTACAAAGCCCTTAACTGATCTTTATGAAGTATTCACAATTTGTTTGGATATAATGCTATATATATATTGTTTTGAAATGTCGGCGCGACCACGCCCCCTTCGTCATTATTCCTAATCTGAAGAATGCTCAACAAAATCTATTCAAACAAACTGCGTCTAAAAGTGTGTTTACGATTGTCAGCAATCCATGGAAAGAATCGGGACGGGGAAAAGCATACATCTATGTATATTGGGTCCCAGGGCATATGGGAATAGATGGGAATGAAAAAGCAGATGAACTAGCTAAACAGGGCTCATCCCTTGAAGCTTGCTTCGTAGACGTCACAATTGGATAGGGCGAGATTAAGAGAAGGCGAGAGGTGCGCATGCTCGACCAAGCGGGAAAGGCGTGGGTTCAAGCGCGGGACTGTAAAGTGTCGAAGATTATGTGTAGGTCTTACAACCTTAAACTAACAAAGTTGCTTCTATCATTAAAAAGAGAGGTATGTAGACTTATGGCGGGTATACGGACTGGACACTGCCTTCTGGCGTCATATGCTTTTAAATTAGGTTTGTTCTGTGATAGCAGATGTAGAAAGAGTGGGTTGGAGGGGGAAACGATCGAGCAATTTTTGTGCTCGTGCCCTGCGCTTGCCAGGCTAAGACTCCAGCTCTTAGGAATGATATAACTGTCAAATCCAGAAGCAGCAAGTGGCATAAGTCCTAGAAAGTTTCTAGTATTTGCCAAGAGGACGAGTTGTTTTTAAAGCATAGGTCCAGTTTGGTAGTTAAATAAACTTCTGGTAACACTACGGACTCATTCAGTCTATGTGACGTCCTCATGGACCGGCCAGTTCAACCTAACCTAAACTGCGCCAGTTATATTTGTTTTTAATTTATTTAACACCTTAGTACAAAATAAAATAAACAGATAAATGTGCTTTTTTGTTTTGCTTTAATATGCTTCGTACAAAAATGTTGTTTTAAGCGCCATGTTGGATACTCGAATATGACTTAACCCTCTATCGCATTGAAAGCAACGCCTTTGCAACGCATATATCTTAGAGCAAAAACGCAGTAACTAAAAATTGTGTGTTACACTACTCTCGCGCTGATAGGCTCATATACAACAGCGAACAGGAAAATGGCAGTAGCATCAAATTTCGCCTATTCAATTCTTCTTTATTTTATTATCAGTATTTAAAGAAAAAACGTGTTTAAATTTTTCCACTGAAACTATGCAGATCGATATCAACCACTTTTTAAAAAAAGTTTAAACTTAAAAACAAATCCACATAACACATAATTAATATAGAGACAGAATTTCTCAATTGCGTTGTTAGTGTAGAAATGAGATAAACTGAATTAAGCAAGGAAACAAATACAAGCAGGAAAGCCTGGTGGTTAAGGCAACAGCAGTTTCACCGTGTGATTCGCGGTTCGAATCTATCTTTGATAACATTACGAAATTGTCTGGTGATGATTACATGGCGGTTTTCGAAATGGTACCATCGCAATAGGCCAGTAAATGTTTCTTTCTTTCTTTTCAGTTTCTCTTAGAAAAACATAATAATTGTATATTCAATTATTATAAGCCGGTGTTAAGCTCATGAATTCTTAAATAATAATTTTAAACTTTGAGTAAATTTTACGAAAATTTCGCACTAATTTATTTGAAGTTCTGAGTATGCAGTTTTGTTGCCTAATCATTTTGAGTCTAACAAAGTACAAGCCACAGAGGTCACTAAAAATTGCTAATGATATTTGAAAAACTGGGGTAGGAAAACCGATAAGTTACACTTTGTTAGACAAAATTTGGTGGGCTACAAAATAAAAATTTCAAAATTTTCTGGAATTTTCGAATTTTTTCAAAAACATTTTTAATATTGCTTTGAAATTTTCTTAACGAAAGTTAAACGATATCGCGCCATCGTTTTTTTAGATATGATTTGGGCTCAGAAAAAAAGTTCCACTACGCATACCCAAAAAAATAATTTTCGACCCTGCGAAATTTCAATTCTTTGACTTTTTTCGACTTAGATTTTTAAGGTTTTTTTCATGACCTACTAAAAAAATTTTCATTTGATTGTAAAATTTTCATGTATACCCTGTCCCACCCAAAAATGTCCGCTAAAACGTTGTCGATAACAGTTTTTTTTTGCAATTATACTTTTTTCAATTATACTTCTAAAGTTATATTTTGCGTCAATAAACCAATCCAATTATCATGTTTCATCCCTTTTTTCGTATTTGGTATAGATTTATGGCATTTTTTTCATTTTTCGTAATTTTCGATATCGAAAAAGTGGGCGTGGTCATATTCGGATTTCGCCCATTTTTAATACCAGATAAAGTGAGCTGAGATAAGGACGTGAACTAAGTTTAGTAAAGATATATCGATTTTTGCTCAAGTTATCGTGTTAATGGCCAACCGGAAGGACAGACGCTCGACTGTGTATAAAAACTGGGCGTGGATTCAACGACTTCGCCCATTTTCACAGAAAACAGTTATCGTCATAGAATCTATGCCCCTACCAAATTTCACAATTATTGGTAAATTTTTTTTGACTTATGGCATTAAAAGTATTCTAGACAAATTAAATGAAAAAGGGCAGAGCCACGCCCATTTTGAAATTTTCATTATTTTTGTATGACTTAAAACTTTTTTTTAAAAAGTGGGCGTGTTCTTCATCCGATTTTGCTAATTTTTATTTAGCATACATATAGTAATAGTAGTAACGTTCCTGCCAAATTTCATCATGATATCTTCAACGACTGCCAAATTACAGCTTGCAAAACTTTTAAACTACCCTCTTTTAAAAGTGGGCGGTGCCACGCCCATTGTCCAAAATTTTACTAATTTTCTATTCTGCGTCATAAGGTCAACTCACCTACCAAGTTGCATCGCTTTATCCGTCTTTGGTAATGAATTATCGCATTTTTTCGGTTTTTCGAAATTTTCGATATCGAAAAAGTGGGCGTGGTTATAGTCCGATATCGTTCATCTTAAATAGCGATCTTAGATGAGTGGCCAGGAACTTGCATACCAACTTTCATCAAGATACCTCAAAATTTACTCAAGTTATCGTGTTAACGGACAGACGGACATGGCTCAATCAAATTTTTTTTTCGATGCTGATGATTTTGATATCTATCTCGATTCCTTTATACCTGTAGAACCAACCGTTATCCAATCAAAGTTAATAAACTCTGTGTGCAAAGCACGCTGAGTTTAAAAAAAAATATACCATCAGTATTTTTGAGTAAACAATGATTTCACGGGGTGCCCCGTTAATTTTTAAAAGTCGAAAAATAAAGACCACCCTAGTGTACACACGTATAAGAGAAATATTTCTGGCTTTATAAACTGATTTTAGATTGCCGGCCACTGGCTTTAGGACTATTAAATGGAAACAGAAATATTATCAATTATTTTTTTGTCTTCGGTACAGCATGAAATTATAAAAATTAAAATTGTTCGTTAAATGCGTTTGGAAATTTCAAATGTATGTATTTATTCGTGTGAATTATAAAGATGATTTCATTGTTATATTCGCAGTTTTTTTTTCTTTGGTGCATATTTTATGTAAGCATGACTAATTATATTGTGTACACTCATCTCATCAATATCAAAGCTCGCGACATAAATTTCAAGAGAAGGTTATTTTAAGATTTTAGTTTTGTTATGTCATTTGTAATTACTTACGATGGGCAGTATTTATATTTTGGTGCTATCATCAATAAAATTTCGCAATACCAAATCAAGTATGTATGACATAATTTTTGGGACTGTCAAGCGTTTTTTTGTTTGTTTTTGAATTAACAGACATTCGTTAAAATTGATCGATTTATATTTAATTCAACCAAGGTTTTTGTCATGAGAGCAAATTTGCATGGTCATTATAACAGGAGGGAAACAGTTTGTCTCAACCTTACAACATTCTGTGAAAGTTACAGATTGTCAATCAATGGGAAAATCAACACAGGAACACATTTTAATAGTTATTTTTTTTGTGTCGAAAAAGTTCGGGTAAAAACATTGTCCTAGGTGAAAGTTTATGTGATCCGGGGGATACCCAAAGCATTTTCATAACGACTAATGCCTCCTTTTTATACTCAGCGTGCTTTGCACACAGAGTATATTAACTTTGATTGGATAACGGTTGGTTGTACAGGTATAAAGGAATCGAGATAGATAAAGACTTCCATATATCAAAAACACCAGTATCGAAAAAAAATTTGATTGAGCCATAACTTGAGTAAATATTGAGATATCTTCTCCAAATTTGGTACACTAGCTTATCTGGACCCAGAATAGATTGGTATGAAAATGAGCGAAATCGGATGATAACCACGCCCACTTTTTATATATATAAAATTTTAGAAAACACAAAAAACCTGATAATTTAGTACACCTAGAATGTTGAAATTTGACATGTGGACTGATATTGAGACTTGATAAAAATTTGGAAACATTTTTCAAATTGGGCGTGGCACCGCCCACTTATGATAAAATCAATTTTAAAAATATTATTAATCATAAATCAATAATCGTTAAACCTATCGTAACAATATTCGGCAGAGAGGTTGCCTTTACTATAAGGAATGATTTGAAGAAAAATTAACGTAATCGGCTAAGGACCGCGCCCACTTTTATAGCAGGAAATATTTCTAGGGAAAATGGACGAGATGTTAAAGACCACGGCAACTTAGATATAAAGCAAGTTTAAAAGGGTCGTAGACTAGAATAATAAGCTATTACTTAGCAAGAAATAGCTTTGAATCAATGATATTTCACTTATCAAGTTTTACTGTAAGAGGAAATGGGGAGACATTTTCTTTAAACGGGCGGTGCCACGTGTTATGTAGAAAAGTAATTTATCTGAAATGAAATGTACAATCGAAGCTCACGCTGAGTATATAATGTTCGGTTACACCCGAACTTAGCCACCTTTATTTGTTATTTTTCGAACTTTTTTCAAACGAAAAATCCACAGGTAAAAGTTTAATCCGAACATTTATTTTATAAGTCCGAAAATAGAAGTTAAATTCGGACTTTTATTTTTTAAGGATAAATAAAAGACCGGCCCTATAACTATAGAACGACTCATCCAAATGAAACGAACCTGTAGATTCTTCTAAATGCCTAGTTTTGAAACGTATATGGTATTTTCAAGTATTATTATTACTTCATGTAAGTATTGTTTTCAATAAAACCGTTTAACTTAAAAATTTTTTTTAAATATTTTATTTTCAAGTTTTTAGTCTTTATTTAATTGCCTATTATTTCTCATTCTATTTATTTCATGTAGTGACTCATTATTACAAGGACTCTTTCCTGACAATTTGTTACAATCTAAGTCCTCAATACATAATCCTTCCAAAGACTTTGCTCGACTCTGCGCCACGTATGCTTGTCTCTCCTCCAACTCCAAAATATTTTGATGTCACTTCTACCGGACTGTATGCAATATTTGTTCCAAATATGAGCCAAATCGGGCATCATAGGTCGCTTTCTATTCATGTATGTATTATGTGTTCCAAATATGAGCCAAATCGGCCACAAATGCGAATTTTGCGAATATCTCGATCCTTGCGCCACCTAGCGGCGATTTTTTTCTTAGTATTGCATTGTCATCGGGTTCTGAACTACATTCCAAGTTTCAAGCTTGTAGCTTATCGGGAAGTTACTTATATTTTAATTACAAGATTCGTTCACAACGGCCGTGCATGCAGCCTGCCTGTCAAGTCAACCTAAATAAAACCGTTTAAAAAGAATTTAATTGAAGGAATTTGATAACAAAAAATCACTATTTTTCTGCTCGCTGCTGTAATTTGGAGTGTAAGATTTTTGAAATAATTTAAACAGTTTTCGCTGTCTTTGGCACATGCAGAAAAATTTGTGTTAAATTTTTCTATTAGTCATGGTCGACCTTATATGTCCCCTTGATGAGCCCATAGATAAGCTCAGGAGGTTGAAATGTGGTTTGTCTGTTCCCAACTTTATATTCTCTCGATAGGTTAGGTTAGGTTAGAGTGGCCACCGGTGCGAGCACCAGTGCACTTAGGCCCAAAAAGGTCCCATTGTAATACCACGTTTATCTCTCCCCTACTCAAACCAACAGGTTGATACAGCAAACGTCAGGAGTTTCTTAGGTCCCAACTTAGCCAGAACACAAAGATCGTCAAAGAAGGGAGATCTCAGAGATTTCTCCCTCTTGTGCCAAAGGGCGGGACAATCACACAGAAAATGTTTGACTGTTTCTATCTCCTCTTCGTCTTTGCAGCTCCTGCAGTAATCATTATAGGGATCACCAAGCCGTTGTGCGTGCCTGCCGATCGGAAGAGATGTGCCCCCTCTTGCAAGTTCCTTAGCCATCTCATTGCCCGGTATATCCGAGTGTCCAGGCACCCATACCAGGCTAAGGGAAGTTTGCTCAGCGATCTCGATACGTTGTAAGCAATTTATTCCATAACACGTATAGTCGCCTCCATTACCTATAACATCTTTGAATATTATTTTGAGTAAATTTCTACCCAAGTTATTATTTTTATTATTATTACTAGGCCTGGAGGCACTGCGACTTTTGTGCATATCTATTGTGCATGACCTTTCAGCCTAATTTTGTATCTGCAGGCTTTTGATGTATATAAGTACCTCTTCAGGCTTTTTACTCACTATTACAAGGGGATTAAGAGTCACACCACCTAGATGGGAGAGCTTCTGTCTAGCCAGAGAGAAGCATTTGCAAAGAATGTGTACCGGCATTTCGTCCTCCAGCTCACAGACACGAAAAATTTGCGTATCGGATAGATTTAACTTACTTAGGTAATATTGTAGACCATAGTGTCCCGTATAGTAATAAGTTTGGCTGATACTTTCGTTGCCTTAAGTACAAACAGTTTGGCCTGCTTTGCCTTTGGCAGTCAATCCAGTGACGTCTGAATTGTTTAGTTTTCCAGTTACTTATAGTTTCCTGTTGTGTGTTTTTGTAAGTCCACAAAAGTACTGCGGACCATGCTACTATAGCACCCTGCTTTGCTAGGTACTCTGCATGTTCATTACCTTCATGCCCCTGATGTCCGGGAATCCATCCTAATAAAACCTTGTTTTTGGCTCCCAGGTCATTAAGGATTTCAGTACAGTCATCCACTAGCTTAGACGTAACTGTGTAAGGCACGCAGGGCCGCCTGTATTTTCGACATAATGTAGATGCTCTTCCATGTTGAGCCTCTCCGCAGACATTCTCTACCACAGACTTCTATTGCATGGATTTTTGCCTGAAATATGGTGGGGTAGCATCCCATTGGTTTCGATTTCTTGAAGTTCGGTCCATAGGTACCAGCTCCCGTTCTTCCGTCTTCGAATTTCTACACAAGTTGTTCGATAAACAAGCTCTGCTTTGGTAGTATTCGAATTTGGTGAAACTGACTGTAAAGTCGAATCTGAAAATAAAGGACCCAATTCTTGCTATTACTAAACGAAACTTTAGCTTCCATCCTTCTTGTAAGCCTTGAGAAGAGTAAAGGTTTGCCGAAGTTCACGAATGACAGTCATGAGCCAAGATCAATGTATACAACTGTGCTCTAACAAAAGAAGATCGGAATATAACATTTCGACAACAGCGATTATATCGAAAGGTCGCAATTTGAGGTCTTCCGTTTATAAACTCCTACTAGTAGTATATTTAAAAAAAGTAATTAAAGGTTTTCTTAAACTTGTGTGGCTGACTGAGGCAGGTAGAAGTCGGTAATTGTAGTCGTTTGA
>JARSSU010029870.1:0-31911 GCA_029619165.1 Eurosta solidaginis | reverse complement strand
TTTCCGCGCACGTCTGTTCGTTCAGAAATTACTACGATTATGAGCTATTTCGCTATACACGCAACGAACAGTCGCGCAAATGTTGCCATAAATTAAAATATTTGGATTTTTTGGCGAACATTGCGCGAACTGGCAAACACCACCATACACGAAGAAAAGGTCGCAGAACATGACATAACGGAATGTCGCGGAAATGTTCGTGTCGTGTATTTGGCGCTTTTAGCGTGCACCAAAATCGATTGCATTGATTCTCATAAGATTGGTCGAATTAGCTGTTATAAGGTTACCGATACGGTTTCCGATAAAGCACCAATGTCTCCAGCTTAAAACCCACAACGTAGATATTTTCTCCTCTACAACCAATTCCTTACTTATGTATATTATTTTTATGCTGCGCCTTCAATTCATACCTTCTTCGTACATTGCAAGCATTTGAGTAGATTTGTTAATCGTCTTGGGCATAATGAAAACCAGTCTTTTTTCTCCGGTGAATGAACCATCCGTACAGTACATATCATATCATGTAGGTGATACTACCAATTCCACTCACTGCACTACGCAATGGCTGCGTGCACTTAGTGCATCTGTTCCTCGGGTTTGTTTTTGTTTGGAAAGGCCTAGGTAACTAATGAACGTCTTTCTTAAAATGCAATCGACTCTCTTTATTTTCATTCTAACTGGTTTTTTAAGCACTATTTCCGCAATGGAGTTGAAAATGTTTTACATAAATAAAATGGTAGAATACAGTTGTGGACATATAAATAGTGGTGCGTACGATTTCTAGTCGAGAATAATCGAGTATGTCAAGGATCGACAAACTAAGTTCCAAATATGGCTACAAAACGAAGTTGATTTTTTTGTTAAAACATATTTTTAATTTTATAAAAAAGCATTATATGCATATGTGTATCTTTGTCAGCTGTCCCAAATTCTCAACCAACATTTATGATATTTTTCAGGCAGACCTGAATACATACTTGTACCAGTACCAGAGAACAGCCAAAATCGAACAACAACGTTCGATTACATTCGGCAACATGATCGTGTTCAATGATCCAACTTGCTTAAACGAACATAATCGACATGATTTAAAAACAACCAACTTATTGCATACGTGAATATAATCAATTCAGGCGTTTGCTCGTTTGCCTCAACAGCGATACATTCATCGGAATGAAAAGGCAAATATGAAAAGTCCATGCGTCTGAATATTTGCATGATTCTTCTGCCCTTACGTCACGGCGACAAGCTACATATAAACATGCTTACGTTTGTTGCTTTGCCGAACGAAGAGGATAAATACAATAAGAGCCTCACTCGTTATTTGTGGCGATATCACGATGAAATTGAAAACAAAATGATGCCGAAGTTTCTGAGTGGGACATTTAATGTCTCGATTTATACTGGCTGTAACTGTGAACGAGCAGTTAATAATTAAATACAGTTGATAAATAAACAGAAAATACCCCGAAAATGTATCGAAGACATTTATTACGATCTGCCCGAAAGTGCGGACTACGTCTCAGTACGAGTAAGCATGCCATATAACACGTGAGCCTTACGATTCTATCCTGTTTGGCCGAACTAAACGATACCATGGCGCAACGATACAAGGTGGCAGCATGGAACAGCTGATTATAAACTTTTTTTATTTGATTTGATACATCAACTTCTGGCATAGTACGATTTTGACATTTGGCCATCGAATTTACAAAAACAAAGTGCATGTAATTTTTATTTATGTTTGTAATTATGTCACCATGCTGCCACCTGTATCATTCCATCATGCACGATACTAATTCGCGTGCTTTGATTTTATTATAAGCTTTCCTTCCTTTGATCAATACAATCGTACGCAAAACCTGTTCGGTCATTCGTTCGCAATCATGCGAACGGAGTCTAGTAAAGGCAGATGCTGAGTTTATTCAATTATGAGTTTATTCGCATAATTGAAGGTGAATGCAAGTTTTAGTGTTTGATTAAATCAAAAAATTGTGATTTTTGCAGTTCTCTGACTAGTACCAAATAAGTACAAGTACACAAGTAATACAAATCTAAGTACAAATTATAAGTACTACAGTACTTGTACTTCGAATCCGAAAGTACAAGTAGATATACTTACGAAACACTTGCAAGTACACGAAAGTACTTTTTCTGATAAAATATATCAGTTTCATTCATAAAAGGAAAATCAAAATGTACAACATCTGTTATTGAATATGTGTAAAATTAATATTACAAAGCAACAAGAAGTAAAACAACCTATTAAATAAGTATAAATTGCACAAAAGCTAACAATATTAAAGTAATTTTGTGTTTGCCTTCATTAATACCATGGTATAAAAAAGAAGGTAGTTCCTTTCAAAATTTTTTGACGTATTTGGGGATTTTTGAAGTTTCATAATGTTTGTTGTTTTGCCAGAAGCGTTGCCATACCGTCACTGTTTAAAGCGAAATTGTGGTTTTTCGGGAAGGAAATTACACTCAGGATGAAAACGCAATGGTCATCTGAGACAATAATAATATGCTTTAGCACGATTTATGTGCATACATGTTTATCCAGAATACAGTAAAATATGCAACTTTATTAAAAAGTAGTGGATAATGGCTCATATCTTTATGGCAACTTGACCCCTAGACAGAAAAAAATACACGAAAAATCCTGTTGTTCTAGCATGGCCCTTTTTTCATGCCTGTACAGTGGATATTTCTCAAAGTGTACCTTCAAAGTCTGCAGTAAGTGGTCGGTGTTTAATTTATTACGTTTGTGGGACGCTGCATCCATGTCAATGTTGAAATGGCACAGAATGTGTATAGGCGGGGCTTGCCCCAAAGGTGACCACTGGTACAACGGACAAAACAACTCATTACTAGTGGCTAACCTGCAGAGCTACAGGGCAATGTTCTCCCTTCAAAACGGTTTAACAATTCCCTCCCCAAGCGCTACGCTTGAATTATACAATAAATAAAAAATGTGGACTTGTAGCCAATTTATTACCATTCAATTTCATAAAAATTGCGTTCAAGTGTACTAAACTCTTTAGAAATTGTGGTGTCGGTTTATAAGGACCTCCTTGGGCAATCAATTGACAAACGTGTTTCAGCAACATTTTCTGAGCAAACGTACGGACACTTAAAAAGATTATATTGTCTTGCTTTGTATACCCTAAACCATGTTTCTTGCAATTTTCGGGAGCTCCAAAAACTTATTTAAAACCTTCTTTTCTATGCTGATATTTCGTGTTAAAATATTTCCAAAATATACGGTCCGTTTTTTTCTTTTTTTATTTGAAATAACTATTAAAGTAATTAGTCGGATCTGTTATTATGAAACCCATCAAAATTAGAAAAATTCGTAACATTTTTCAATCTGGCAGCTTGTTTTTTGTGAAATTGTCATTGTCTCCGCAAAAGTCAAGTGGCTAACGTCACACTAAATGGAACTACCTCCATTTTTTGTATCATGATTAATACTAGCTTTTCAAACAAAAAGTCCGTCATTGATTGCATTCTAGGACTGTAAACAAAGCCTGCTAAAGAAAATAAACGCTCTACTGGGGCGGAGGAATCTAAGGGCGCATTCATTTTGAGTGATAGGTCCTTCAAAAGAGAATAACTCTGAATCATATTGAAATCTCTTTATGTATCATTAAGATACCTGTAAAACTCTTCTTTAACCATTTTGTTAACGTTAGGTCATCGTAAGGGTGCTGGTTGATCATGGCCTATTTCTTCGAATAGCTCATCTATTTTAAAAAAATTATGATTAATAAAGATAACATTTTCATAAATGGTAAATAATAAGGTATTAATACCTGGAATTTTATAAAGTTAAGTAAAATATATTACTGCCGGGATAAGGAATCTTTTGTTTGAAGGAAGAATTAGAGTGGCCGTGGAGGGGCGTGGGTGTATCTAGCGGGTACTAAAAATTGCTTGCAATAACAAAAACCAAATATCCCAAAATATGATTCTTTTATAATTTTTTTTATTAAATATAAACCAAATTGTAGTTATTTTCAAACTACTAATCTTTCAGTAGTGCGACCCGTCGAGGTACAGAGAAAAATTCTTTTAATACCAGTTCAGCATCGACGTGTAGATTGCGATGAATATTAAGCGCAGCCAAAACCATTACGGCGGTCTTCACTCATTGTCGATCTTAGGTAAGTCTTAAGGCGACGCAAAGTTGAAAACGTTCGTTTTTATTTCCGGCAGTCGTTACAGGCAAAACAGCCATGATTCTCAAGACTTGATGTATGTATATTGGGGAAAGCATCAGCGTTACAAATATCAAGGGCTTCTAGAGAATTATGAATCTTCATACCCGCGACGCGCTCGCTCCACAGCTGAGCCTCACTCGTCCATATTGCTGGCAATGAGTCATGCAAAATAGGCTCATTTGTCTTGAATAATTTACAACAAGACTCTATATCAAAATGTTGTGTTTTGTCAGGGAAGAGACAAGTGAAGTTGGACAAAATTTCTCTGTGTTTCGAAAATCGATCTTGTAAATACGTTATGAAAAGATCCAAGTCAGGAATGTATACTGAAATTCGATAGTATTCTTCAATTTCACGCTGTAAATTCGTGCGTGCAAATCTTGGTTTTCGAATTTCAATCTCATACTTATCACATCTACACAAAGTTGCTTGAAAAATTGTTTTGAAATTTTCTTCCGCACGTTCCCTCCTCAATACGAAAATGTTTCTGGCAGCACCTGCTAGCTCCACTACTTCGTCTAAATCCTGATTGACACTTTGTAGAGCGCGACATAAAGTCATATATAACCCACCCATAATCGACATGTTTTAACAATTTATATAATTTCCAGAAGTCTCGGGAAGAAGTGGTAAGGAGATTCTAGTGTTTAATGTGTAGGTTGTTATTTGGTATCTATCGGATGGTGCATAAAGGATTTATTAATAGAATCTATTGGAGCTAATAAGTTCCTGCACTAATTGGAAGCTGGGGCTGCAGGAACCAAAAACGAGTACTTATTTGGCCGACACTCTAAGCAAGGAAGTGTGAGCTGCAGGAAGAAACGGTTGAACACGTTTCTGTGTTCGTGTCCTGCGCTCGCCAGGTTAAGGCTCCAGTTATTAGGGGCGGCAGAGTTGCCAGATCACGAGGCAGCAATTTAGATGGGTTCAAGAAAACTGCTAGTATTTGCCAAGAGGACGGAGTTATTCTTTAACATATGTCCTGGTACCTGATTGGGGTTCTTCACGTGCAGACTATTTGAGGTCTTTATTGACCGGCCAGTTCAACTGTCTAAAGGAATCGAAACCGGGTTTTTATGCTATGCATATTATAGTGATCCTTACCAATTTCCGACCGTCTTGGTTTCGCCATGTTATGAATAAAAAATAAAATTTAAAATTAAAAAAAATTGAATTGTTAACTGAAAAATGAGTTTCCAAAAACGTAGATGAGTGTGAATTTCTTTTCTAGCTTCGAAAATGCCAAAGCAGCAAAGAGTAAAGATGGGAAATGCTTAATGCCCCACAATTGCTGCAGTCGCAGCAACCGTGAGCCCGTGGGTGCCGTTCCATATTTCTAGTTTTTAAGAGCCTTCTGTTATTCCTGCATCCAGGTCCCATTTTTTTGCCCTCAGTGTGGATTCTACGAGGTAGTTGATTTGATCTGGGCCGCTCAGAATATTTGCCATCGAATTAAAGGCAGTGATTTGGCCGACTCTTTGTTCGAGCTTTCGTCTGTTTTGGTTCAATCGAGTTCTTCTGAAGAACGGTCGCATCGAACATGCGAAAATGCACTTAGAGTCTTCGGCCTTTTTTATTCTGTGCAGATATTTTTTGAAGTACCCGCATCCAGAGAGCTTTTGAGTTACATAGTAATTTATCTTACCAAGGCTTCTGGTGCCCCATGCTTCAACATCTAGTATTAGTTTCGCTGTCCATCTGCCCAGTTGTTAACTTTCCAGTTGTTCTTGCCACATCCTAAACATGTCCTCCCTGCTCTCCTTGTTAAATACTTTCATGCGCACTTGATTCGTTGTAAAGCTGTTAGAAGCTTACAACGATTCTTCTTACGAAGTCTGTATGCCCACAGTTCGGGCGCGTACAGCAACGTGTATAGGATGACGTGCACCAGCAGCGTCTTTTTACTTTCTGTTGGTCTTCGAAGTTTTTCTTGAACCTGCTTAGCAACAATACCTGTTAAGATGTCTTCTCTGTCGCCCAATATGTTAGACGGGAGTCTAATCTTACTCCCAAATAGTTGACTACCTTCTTTGATGTTATGTTTCCAGAAAAGGTTTCAAAGCTCATCTCTGGCGGTATATTCCTTTTTTGTTAGGAGTATAACTCTTATCTTTTTCTGCTGCCAAGTGAAATCCGCGCACCTCTTTGTGTGCTTTATGCGTTCTTCTTCTGTGGTTCGGGCTGAAATGACTCGGCAATGTCGTCGACGTATACAACTAAGATTTAATCATCAGACATTTGAAGATTGAAGTTTCATCGTTACTGACGTTTCAAAAGTCCGCATCAAGAATTGATTCTTGTGCTGCTCCTCAAGTGACTTTCATGGTACGCGGACCCTCTAAGGTTTGATATATAAAGATGAGATCATTGAGACAGCTTCTGATGCCGTGCTGTAGGTAGCATGGTATTTGGAAACGATTCTATAAGGCGACCTGCATGTCTTACGTCTAAGGTTGTATAGAGGGCAACTCGCTTGGATTTGGAATTACCTCGCTGTGCTATTTCTATACTTGTAAAGTGGTCCTCAATTGCGTCTTCATTTTCGACCTTAAGCCTTGTTGCCTGAGCCAACCAGCTTATTCAAAAGCATATGCGATATCTGCTTTTAGAAGCCTTACAGACCCGTGTATCAAATTGGTTCTAAACTGTTTGCAGTAAATGATTCATAACTTCCAATCTGGAAGACAGAGCAAAATTACCATGTTTTCCAACACCAGCAGCAATATTGTATTAATTTGCTGATTTATAAAAGTAAAACAAATTACGCAACAAATTTTCTTATATATGAAAGTATATAAAAAAAAATATGTACTGGAAACGTTACCTTCTGAGCGCAGAAGAACTAGTCTTAATGAAAAATATTTTAGGTTATCTTAGCTTCTAAGGACAAAATGTGTCCCAGGCGCATTATTTAGTCCTTAACATGGTTTTAAAGAGGCGTCAAAGCCGCATTTCCAAAATCTATGCTGAAGAAAACTTGATGGAAACATCCGGAATAATATACTATAAGTTATGCAGTGCACAAAACAAGTAACCAGAATGCGGAACTCATATTTTTCCTGTTCAAATCCTTCCAGCCCGTTGTTTGTATTTAACAATTTTATTAAACAAAGTCTCTCCTCGGGTTTGGTCAGTGATAGCAGAGGTATAGAGTGCAGGTTGGAGGAGGAAACGATCGAGCACGTTTTGTGCTCATGCCCTGCGCTTTCCAGGCTAAGACTCCAGCTATTAGGAGTGTTACAGCTGTCAGATCTAGACGCAACAATATAGAGCTTCTAGTATTTGCCAAAAGGATGGAGATGTTTTTTAAAATAGGTCTTGGTTTTTGATAGGGTTTTCCACGTTGGTCGTTAAACAAACTTTTGGTAACACTACAGACTCATTCAGTCTATGTGAGTTCTTCACGTGCCGGCCAGTTCAACGTAAACTAAGTATTTTCTCTCAAATCAAAGTCAAGTCATGTTCTAGAACAGGAACCAGACTACATACCGCTCAAGCAGTGCCGTCGGTGATAGCGAATTCTATTCTTGGATTCTCTTCGTTTGTGAACACTGTGTTCGATTGTATTCCACATCAGTCTGACGACTACATGTTCAACATCCTCTGTCTACTCCAACGTGCAATAATTTCAAATATTTATCTCTAAGTGCGGAAAGAATTTTTTAAAGGCGATTTAAGCTTTTTCAGCAATTTGTCAAATATAGGTAAGAACAAGTCAAATTTCCTGACCTTATTCTAGATTATTGTGATTTCTTGTTTTTTGATTGTATAATTCTAGTAGGTAATTGTTTTTATTTTCACTAACTTCTTTGCTCCATTCCATTGCAATGTCATACTGAGCCTCAGAATATCTATGAAACGTGATGTTTCGAAAAACGTGACTTTTATTGATTTTTTTTCAACATAGTCATACAACATACATACATACATACATACATACATACATACATACAAACATACATACCTATATTTGTATTTACTACGCCGTCAAACGGCGACTACATGATTGCTGCTGGCACCGACCTTAGTGTCGGCTTTTGGACAATACATAGTTGCAAGTATTGATTTCTAAATAAATATTTTTATATTTACATACATATTTACACAATTATGTACTTATGTATGTGCATATAAACCTTCAATAGTTGCAACTTGCAAGAATGCTGGCGGTATGAGCGTTATTGTTGTAGTTCGAATGTATGTATGTATATTAAGGTGGGTCGATTTGTATGGACGAAAGTTAACCGATATCGCGCCATCGATTTTTCGATAGGATTTGGGCTCAGGAAAAAAGTTCCATTACGCATACCCAAAAAAATAATTTTCGAGCCTGCGAAATTTCATTTTTTAACTTTTTTTCGACTTTGATTTTAAAGGTTTTTTTTCATGACCTACTAAAAAATTTTTTTTGTCAAAAAACTGTTATGGCCAACGTTTTTAGCGGACATTTTTGGGTTGGTATACATGAAAATTTTACAATCAAATGAAATTTTTTTAGTAGGTCATGAAAAAATCAAAGTCGAAAAAGTAAAAAAAAATTAAATTTCGCAGGCACGAAAATTATTTTTTTTGGGTATGCGTAGTGGAACATTTTTTTCCTGAGTCCAAATATAATCGAAAAATCGATGCCGCGATATCGGTCAATAAATCGACCCAGTCCAATGTACATATGTACATATATGCAACGTCTAATAGCAAAGGTGTTTATTGATGAAATCACTGAAATTATTAATGATTAATGCATTCGATAGTGTTGGTATTCCTAATGTATTTCCTTTCGTCATTTCAATGTTGCTTTCATTGTTGCTACATTAGTAGAATTGAACATTAGGGTGGTAAAAAAAAATCAATTTAAGTTTTATAATAGAATACAAAACCTACACTTCAATATCAACGAAAGCAACGCATTGCCGTTCACTTAAATATTTTCGACCACCCTAATACACAATAACATAGATACTATTGTGCAACTAAGATGCTTCCTTTACTTAGCTGAAACAATAATGATTCGCTAAAGCGTATCAAAACTAATTTCATTGCAAGAACAAAGCCTGTAAAATCAATCAAAATACGGATCGATTCAACCGTCATTTCTGTCAATTTGTATTCATCGCAAATAGCTGTTGAATCAACTTTGCACAAATTGTTGATTCTGAATTGACTGTTTCAACAGTCGAATCAACAAAAAAAAGTTCATCAAACAAAATCATAGCTGTGGTGATAAAAAAGAAAAATAAAAAAGCTTAACATTTTTTTCTAATTAAAAAACCTTTTTTCTGAAGATTTTGTGGTTACTTTTTCCAGACCTCGAACTCAGCACCTTCGGTGTGGTACGCGAAGCCCGCTTCCATCACCCACGACGGCCGGTTAGCTCTGTTAACTAACAATTATTTAGGGCATTCCAAGGAACCATCCAGCTCTGGACCACGATCAAAACCTGAACAGTACTATAAAACTTGGCAGCACCCCACTAAAGTATACACATAATAGGGTGCCTATTATTTTCAAACTTTTTTTTCACGAATATCTCTATAAAATTTTACTTTATATAAATTATCTAACTAATAACAAGTTTAATTAAATCTTTAAATCATGCCACAAATGCGACCTATTTTCCATATAAAAGTATATGGTATTTTCCATACTTTGCTAAAGGTTCGTAAGTAAATAATTTACAGGGTTTCTATCATGGTTTAAAATGAATATAATGTAATTATTTTATGGGCTTAATACTTTGTGTTCACACTTAAAGTAAAAATTTATGGACTGTCGAGTGGAAACAATTTATTAAATATCGGATACCCTAGTGCATATTTCTGTAAGTGCTATCTAGTAAAGAGGGCTGTCAAAAATTTTCCACAAAAAACCAAATCAACAAAGCCATCCTGTGGATCCGAAATTAATACACATAGATATCAGGATCACAACGTTGTTGTTGCATTTGCCTGTTAGCCTTTTCATCAGTATCTGGCTCAGGCTTCATTGGAACGCATCTATTAGTGTCACCTAAATAATACCAATGAAAACTGTTAAAATAACAAATTCCTCCAACATTAGAACAAGAGTGGCTGTTGAAATGACAGAGATTTCTGTGGCATAATAGTCATCGGAACAAAATAGTGAGTGCCGTCATCAACCAACTGCTGAGGCAATTCGATGAGGGACCCGTAAAACTTACGGCTTACGCAGATGACGTTGCAATTGTCATAAGTGGAAAGTGCCTTCCAACGATTAGTTCTTTCGATGGATCGGGCGCTTCGGGATATTCATACCTGGGTCATCTAATGTCGGGTGAAAGTCAATGCGGAGAAGACGGATATGGTCTTATTTACAAAGAGGTGCAAGGTCCCAAATTGGAGCAGGCCTAAGTTAGGAGGGGTGACCTTACAGGAGAAACTTGCACAAAATATCTAGGAATCATCCTAGACAGTAAGCTGTCATGGAAGCTCAACGTGGAGGAGAGGGTCAAGAAGGCCTCAACGGCACTCTATGCATGTAAAAGAATGCTGGGGTGTACGTGGGGCCTATCGCCCTCTCTTTCTCATTGGGTTTTTACAGCGATTCTAAGCCCTATTCTATACTATGGAGTTCTTGTTTGGTGGAAAGCCACCCAAAAAACAACATACCTCAAAAATTAGAGGGGATATGCAGACTATCGATGCTTAGTATTCCGGGAGCCCTGAAAACAACCCCGACGCTGCACGATTCTGCACCTGTAAACCTGGTAGCAAAGAACAAAGCGTTAACGACCGCAACCAGGCTCGGTGCTTCGGGGCAGCTTGAGCGCCGATCATATGGCCATAGTAGTATAGCGTCATCAATCGCAAGACGAACAGACTATCTGATTCCCTATCTGCGCTTCGAGGGAGATCTTAAGGCCACAATAGAGGTGGACGGTTGGTGCAAGAGTGCGCAAATGGCGGACGAGGCGATACATGTGTACACAGATGGTTCCAAAGTAGCGGAAGGAGTAGGGTCTGTGGTATACTGCGCTGATCCGGAAATAAGCAGATCCTACAGGCTGACGGATTACTGTAGCGTTTTCCAAGCGGAAATATTAGCCGTAACCAAAGCAGTAGAAACCCTGGAGGAGAATAGCTTAAGCTGCAACCGTGTTAACTTTGATATTGACAGTCAAGCAGCAAATTAAATCAATAATCTCGCATAGCACAGCATCTAAATGCGTGTTAGAGTGTAAGCAGTCTCTGGAGAGAATCGGGACAGGGAGAAGCATACATCTATATTGGGTCCCGGGGCATATGGGAATAGATGGAAATGAAAAAGCGGGACGAGCTAGCTAAAAAGGGCGCATCCCTTGAAGCTTGCTCCGTAGATGTCCCAATTAGATTGGGCGAGATTAAGCGAAGGCGAGAGGTGCACATGATCGACCAAGCAGAAAAGGCGTGGGTTCAAGCGCGGGGCTGTAAAGTGTCGAAGATTATGTGTAGGTCTTACAACCTTAGACTAACACAGTTGCTTCTATCATTAAAAAGAGAGGACTGTAGACTCATGACGGGTATTCTTACTGGACACTGCCTTCTGGCGTTACATGTCTTTAAATTAGGCTTGGTTAGTGATAGCAGATGTAGGAAGTGCGGGTTGGAGGAGGAAACGATCGAGCACCTTCTCTGCTCGTGCCCTGCACTTGCCAGGCTAAGACTCCAGCTATTAGGAGTGATACAGCTGTCAGATCTAGAAGCAGCAAGTGGCTTAAGTCCTAGGAAGCTTCTAGTATTTGCGAAGAGGACGGAGTTATTTTATAACATAGGTCCTGGTTTTTGATAGGGTTTTTCAGTTTGATCGTTAAATCAAACTTCTGGTAACACTACGGACTCAATCAGTCTATGTGAGGTTCTCATGGACCGGCCAGTTCAACCTACCTACCTACCTACCATAATGCCATCAATTTTACCGATTCTTGTTTTTAATTGAAATTTAGTAGTATTAATTTTATGCCCAGCAATCTCAGAGGTTTATTTAAAGTTTGAAGCTTAGCAGTTCATATAAAGTTTAAGCGTAAACGTCTATAGATGTAAAAAAAAACACAGATAATGTTGTTGTTGTTTATACTCTTACTTGTTTTGTTTTTTACAATTTTCATTCAGTTTTTTTTTATTTTTTCATCTTCTTTTCGTTATATACATACATACATACATTCTGCATATACTTAATGTAGTGCTTGTTTTAGTTTTTGATTTTTTTGTTTTAATTTAATAATGATATGAAATTTATATAAACATCACGTAGAAATGCATTGGCTAACGGTAGCAACAACAGTTATAACAATACAATATAACATTCATAACAATAAAGATTAAAATAATAAATACTAGTTTATATGTAAAGATCTTCATTAGACTGTGTCGAAAAAAATTTAAAAACCATCCCTAACTTTTAAGCTTCAGTTAAGAGGGTGAACGTCAGTATAGAAATCCGGCGTAAAATCACGCTTGGCAACAAATGCTACTTTGGACTGAGTAGGAAATTGAAAAGTAAAGTCCTCTCTCGGCAAACGAAGACCATGCTCTACAAATTACTCATCGTACCTATCCTGCTATATCTCATCATCATCATCCTCCTCAACTCCTATTGAGCATAGGGCCTCGACCACCGACTTAAATCTTATTCTGTTAGGTGCAGTTCTTGTGATGTCATTCCACGTATATCCTGCGTCTTCGAGTTCTTTAATCCACAGTTCTGGCCAAGTTTTCGCAGGTGCACCAGGTCGTCGCTTCCTTGTGGATTCCATCGCAATGCTTGTCTGGCTATATTTACTGGAGGTCTTCTGAGAGTGTGACCAATCCACGACCATTTACGCTTGGTTATTTCTGTGGTAGCCTTAGGTTGATTTGTTCTAGACCATAAGTCGTCATTTGAAATTCTTTCCGGCCATCGAATTTTCAGGATTCGGCGCAGGACATTTATTAATAAAAACTTGTAGACGGTCTGAATTGAAGTTGAGCTTTTCCACGTCTCGCAAGCATAAAACAGTACTGATTTAACATTCGAATTAAACAGTCGAAGCTTCGTTTTTAAAGATATTTGGCTGGACCTCCACACGTTTGCCAGTTGCCCAAACAAAACCATCTGCTTCTGTTTATGCGAGACCTGAACGTCCTCATCTGCACCGCTCTTATTTGAGACAATACTACCAAGATAAACAACGGACTCTACACCTTCGATTTCATTTTCGTCAACCGTAAGCGTCAATGGCCTTGATGAAATACTATAGCCGCATCTTATGACTTTGGTTTTCGCTGTATGATGCTTAGTCCGGCCTCCCTTTGCATGTGTGTTGACAGCTTCTAAATTGGTTGAAGGTCAGTACTTCTGTGGCTTAGCAGACAGACATCGTCTGCATATTCTAAATCCCCTAGCTGAGTGAAAGGCGTCCACTGTACACCGTGTCCACCATTTTCTCTGCGTTCCTCATAATCTCGTCTAATGCCAAGATAACAAGAGCGGGGAGAGTATGCATCCCTGTCGCACCCCGCTTTTATTTCGAAGGGTTCTGAGAGGCGCCCATCGTGACTGACCCCGGCACTTAAATTCGGCATACATTGCCTTTATAATGTTGATTATTTTATTGGCATCCCTCGTTTTCGTAGTATTTCCCAAATATATTCCTGTCGAGACTATCAAAAGCCTTTTTAAAGTCGATAAAAGTAAATAAGCTGATGTTTCTGTATTCACAGCATTGTTCAACAATGATTCGGACGGTATTTATTAGATCAACACAGGATCGGTTTTGTCTAAGCCAAACTGATTTTCTCTTAGAGTTCGATACACCGCCTCTTCAATTCGGGACAGTAAGATCGTGGAGAACACTTTGCTAGGAATCGAGAGTAAGGTGATACCTCTGTAGTTGTTACAATCAGAGGTATCTCCCTTTTTTGCGACTTTTACAAGTATGCCTTCATTCCACTGACGAGGGTAGGATTCTTCTTCCCATACCTGACGGAAGATTGGAAGTAAGGTTTCAGCTGCGGTATCTGGATCTGCTATGAGGTATTCAGCATATATGTCATCAGTTCCTGGGGCCTTGCCCTTTTTTAAGGACTTGATTGCTGAAATTATTTCATTTTTCGTAGGGGGCGCGCTGTTTACCCCATTGAAGTGGGGTTGGCTGTTGTAGTTTGCAGCAATAGTGTTGGAATTTAAGGTCGCTTCACCTACAGGATTATTTAATACTTTCTTGAAGTGTTCCACCCATACACTCATTTGTTGTTCGCTTTCAGTAATAAGATTTCCGTTTAAGTCTTTTACTGGTTTTTGACCACTCCTGTATTTTCCGGTGAGTTCCCTACTAATCTCATAGAGTTCCCTCATATTATTTAATCTGGCTGCCGTTTCAGCTCGACTTGCTAATGTGTCAGCCCATTCCCTCTTGTCTTTTCTAGCAGACTTCTTAATTTGCTTGCATTTTTCTTTATACCTTGCGGCTAACTGCCTTGCTTCCTCCGTGTCATTGTTGTTCGTCCGTCTGAGAAGCGATTCTTTAATTTTCCGCCGCTGTTCAATAAGTGTCCACGTATTATTTGTTAGCCATACTTTCTTTGCTTTGTTTTTGTGTCCTGCTATATAGTGCAGAAGCATAGATCATGAAAACATCAGATGAGGCGGCTCTGTGAGTAACAAGAGACAAGTTCTTCGAAAGATGTATGGGTCCCTGCGCGTCGGCGACAGCGACTATCGACGAATATTTAATAGAGCTTACGATTTCTCAAACTTGTTCGAGAAGAGATTTCTCGCGAGTCTCGCCTTCTCGCGAGATTCTCGAATCACTCGTAAGGCTCGAGAGCTTCTCGACATTCAATTTAATCGATTCATTGGCTGTTTTATATAGAGCTTACGATTTCTTCTGGAGCACAAGCGAAAATTTCCACAAAACCACAACTAAAAACACCGAAATTTATAGAGTATTCAGTACTGTCAATGCAGCGACTGAATTGAAAGTCGAGAAGCTTGCGAGTATTTCGAGATTCGAGAATCTCCCGAGAACATTGTACAGGTTTACAAGTATGATATGTTTGAGAAGGAAACAATTCCTTTCTCTTTCTAACACACTGCCGTTTGACACTTCGGTCAGTGTCAAACTAGCGTGGAACCCAGTGTAACCTGCGTGGAACATGCGTTTGACGCTGAACGAAGTGTCAAAATTACCGGGGTTGTTGTCGTCGGAAGCGACGCAGGGAAACAAAAAAGGAGCGGAATATCAGATATGTGTTGCTGTGATGGTACACTTTTTTGAACGAATTTAGTATGAAAATGTAAAGTGCACCTACGTATATGGGTTCTACCTTAAATTATACAGCAGTCTGCAATTGGGATATCCGAGGACGCGTAGTTATTCCAGCATTAAGAATACAAACACGGGTGCTATATTTTTCTACCCGTTCAAAAGTTCTCCGCGAAAAACAGTTCGAAACCATGGTCGACTGCAATAACCAGTCCAGAAATGTGGAAAGGGGTCTGAAAAGACGTGTTTTGTCCTGGTATCGATAATACAATGACGAAAACGTGTTCGGATTATTGAAACTGTGGCCAAAACACGTCTATTAATGCCTCACCCAACGGTTTTAGTCGTGATTTAGCAATCGTCCTCGGTAAGAATCTCGCGAGAAGTCGCGTTCTCGATTTTTCGGGTCTCGAAAATCTCGCCTGTGTTCGAGAAGAAATCATAAGCTCTAATATTTAATGATGAGCTGTACGAGTTTTACGCGGACATCAACATAGTCCAGCGAATTTTACGATGGCTAGGCCGTACTATCTTGTGGGAACTCGCCTATGGAAGCAGAAAAATGGGGGGAGGGGGGGGCTGTCACTCCACTGGATTGACTAAGTGATAGCGATTTAACCCAGATATGCCCATCAGAAGCACATAGTTTTATTCAATTAAAACTAAACCAAAAACTAAAACTCTATCTAAAACTTTACCTTAAATTATATCTACACCTTCATCTGAAGTAACAAAACTATAGCTACATCTGAAACTGAAACTAAGACTAAAACTACAATTAAAACTAAAACTGAAACTAAAACCAAAACAAAACCAACATTAACTGGAATAACCATAAAAAAAATAAAGTTGAACTCGAAAAAATTACATAAAAACAATTTAAAGATCAATAGATAAAAAAGGCCAAAACTTAAACAAATAACAACAACAACAACATCATCATCTTCATTAGATGGCGCTTAACCACCTAAGCGATTTTGGGTAGCTATCCCTGTTTCGCGATAACTGATACCGTCTCCCCATTCCTCTGCCTTCAAACTGTGCTGTCGACTGAAATACTATCTTGGCCGGAACGTCTTCCAGCAAAGTATTTAGGCTTTTATTCGCTGCACTATCTTAATATCTGCGTAAAACGCATACAGATCATCATTATACCTCCTAAATCTTTCGGAGAACTTTCCTCACGAACACCCTAAGAGCCATCCCATCTACTTTCAACACTGTCCATGATTCCGGGAGCCATACATCAGAACATGTGTAACAAGCGACTTGTAAACCGTAATTTTTGTTCGTCGAGATATTACTTTGCTGTTCATTGCCTATTCAATCCCAGTAGCGCTTATTGGCAACAGTTATTCTTCGTTTGACAAGAAAAACAATTATAACAAACAAAAAATTAGCTCTCAAATCATTTTGGCAATTTATTAATAGCCTTTAGCTGGGATGAGATCTACCCACATGGTCTGATGGCGGATATGATAGTGACTTTTAACAGAATTTTCTCCTTTTTGTAGGCCTTGGATTTGCATTGACTTGTCAAGTATACCTGCAATTTTTCCGTCGGGTTCTATTTGTGTTTCTTATTTGTCAGTATTGGCATAGCTTTACTACAGGCCTGCTTAATACAGGACTCTATAGCTTTAACAAGCAGTCTAGCCCTCGCGGAAGCAGTTTGACCTCTCAGTCTAGCACGAAGTAACTCTGCCTTTCATTAACTTGAAAAAAAAATGATTTGCAACACCATTCTGATATCCATTTAGTATTATTAAATAATGCTGTATCCCTCACTTTACATTGCTGTTGTTGTTTAAATGGTTGACTGCATTTGTTGTTGTTGTTGTTGTTACTACCGCTACTAAACAATTTGTAGCTACATTGTTGAACAATTGAGTGTTTGCTGTTGATCGATTTTACGTGATATTTTCGAGATTTTTGGTATTTATGATGCATATTTGTCGATGCCGTTTGCACTTACATACACAAACAGAAATATAAACACAAATACAAATGCAAACACAAAAAACACACCCACCTAAACAGAAATTTTGTAGCTTTGCCTACAACTTGGCCCAGCCATTTTCCTTTGAAATTCTACATAAAATTTAAACTATGATACAAACACACCAGGCATTTGTATGTGTATGGATGTGTGTGTGTGTCTATTACACTAAAGTTTACTTTTGAATTGTTGTTAGTGGAAATTTTATAAACAGTAGTTTGTATTTATTTGGCAAACGCAAATACTAAATGCATAATTATTTTGGAAAATATTGTTGAATCTTGTATTATGTATGTATGTATGTATGTATGTATGTAGTAGTAGGAATGGTAGTTTGGCTGCTATACAAAATGGTAAGTTTGCAATTGGATCTGTTTCTTTTTGGGTAATTTCAGCTACAGCCGTGCTATGTAATTTCACAGGCAAAATTATCAGAAGGTAACAGAATGACCCACGTTAGACGGGCGGAATAATGCAAAATGTAAGCGTAAGCGTAGTAGAAGTAAAGGAAAGGAACCCGGAACCAAAACCGGACGGCGGGTTATCGATTGTTATGAAAGTGTTAACGGTTTGTTATCGCTGAGTTATCGGTTTCCCTGCATCGAATCGAACTAGTTCCGAACTAGCGCAGAACTTTAGATTAGATTTTTTTTAGCAAAATGTCTTTGATTGATTCATTTAAATACATATTGATCAGACTTAAGCCACTGTTGGTATAAGTATGGCTCTGCATCCGTTTAACACGAGTGCTTAAACTTGTAGAGCGAAACTGCCGCTTCACATGATTGTCTCCCATATTCGATACAGAGTTTTTATATGTAGGTGTGTAACCGATGTGTTATAGAGGAGTAATCGATCTAGGTTATACATGAGGTACTGATGTTTCATCGACGAGTTATCGGTATGCTTTCGAAAAGTTCTCTGTTTGCTATAGAAAAGTTATCGATAAGTTGTCAAAAGTTTATGGATTTGTTATCAAGAAGAGTTGTCGATTTACTATTCAAAAGTTTTCGATTTGTTATCGGAGTGTTAACAATTTGTTATTGGCGTGTTATCGATTTGTTATCGAATAGCTTAGGTTAGGTTAAATATAATATATATTGATTTACTACAGCAAATTTATCGATTTGCTACTGAAAAGTGTTTGTATTGTTATCCAAAAGTTATCGGGATTTTATGGGACTTTTGTCAATTTTTGTTTTTGTCGACGGTTTGTTTTGAAGCAGCTACCGATAAAACTTTAATATAAAATCGAGAATGCATCTTTGATTACAGGACGATAAGAGACCAATAAGAAACCGATGACCCGGAGATTAAAAAGCCGATAACACATCGATAACTCGACTATAATTTCGCTTTCGATAATAAACCGACAATAAAATATCGTCGAAACCGATAAGAAGCGGACGCAGCTCTTCCCAAAAGGCCCAAAATGATTTGTATCTGGTCAAGTTCCCTCTGTTGCGGTTCAACGTTAGACCCTGGGCGAGCTCTAGTTCACTTAAAAACATAAGTTTTCTAGGCATACACCAATATGTTTTATCGCACTTCAGGAGTAGGCCTTTTTGTTTTGCACTTTGGTTATTTGAGATCTGATTTTTTGAATAAGTACGTGCTTATTTTGGTCTTGAGAATTTTCCGATATTTCCGCGGGAAGGCATACCTATCGCAACCGGTAGGTTCATCGGTCGGACGATAGTATGCCTGCACATTGGTAAATCTGCCATAGACCAGATTTCACGGTACTCCAAGGAGAGTGTATGTGCTTATGCTCCGGCTAAAGTGAGCCGACGCTTAACCCCATAAGCAATTTTGACCGTTTCGTAAAAAGTCACGCTAGCTATCGCAGCAACTGACGCCAACTGGGGTGCCAAGTATTCCTCCATGTATCCGTCTCTGCTTCAAAATTGCGGTGGCGATTGAAATAATTTCTTGGTCGGACCGTCTTCGTTCATTCGCATAAAATGGCGTAGCCAGCGAAGCCTTTGGGATAATATGCCCACCTCTTTTACGGGTGCATGTGGCTCTTAAGTTTTCAGTCACTGTATAGAAAGATTCTCAACTAATTGTTTGAAAGTCTTATGATCACCTTATATCGATTAAAATTATATCCTCTCAAGAAAAGCTTTGATTGGCACATGGTATGGCACCAATGCGTCTCTTCATCCCTGGACTTGTCTCTGATACGACCCGAAGATAGTGCCCCGAGGTCTGCCTGGCTTGGTTTCAGTATTGTTATTGACTACATAGTTCTCAATGGCACTGTGGCTACGACACTTGCAGATTCTATTCATTTACGGATGGAATCTTTAACCTTGATAGTGCCCGACATGCACTTAAGTGATTTCTTTTATCGGATGCCTCTTTCAAGTTTATACAAATTAAATCTTGCTCCACTTATACTATCAAATAATAAGACTGTCCTTCTTCTCCCACTTCTTATCTTTTTATTTGCTCGTATCACTTTAATTATTGTTTTTATGTTTATCTTAGTTGTTTGTCTTATTATTTTTATAGGCACAAATATTTTCTTAGTAAACATTTAATTCGTAGCACAAAAACTTCACTTTAATACTCTTTTAGTACGTCCATTAAAACGAAGTAATAGCAAATCCGATTCAATATTTCACATTAGCGTTGTAATTGGGTTAATGAGTAGGCAAGATAATCTGCCCGCGAAATATTACCAAGGACATCATTAAGAATGCACATAAAACAAATTCACTCACAAAATTTTATTTGAAATTGGGCTACCATATCCGATTAGGCTGGTGTTTGCTTTAAGGGTCTTAATCTGCACACAAAAAGCAGCTGAAGAGTGGAGCGGATGTGGTGTGCCAACGCTGATAAAAGCTCAGTGTTTCTGCTTAAATGGGTGCTGTTAAGGGGTGTTTATTATTTATGTTGCGAGTAATTTTCTATTTACTTGTGAAATTGTACTGATATTTATTGTAAATACCTAAGTGAATAAATGTTTCGAACCGACTTTGTAGCAAATAATTTTCCTTGCGCAATTTGACACATATGCCATACGTAATAAAAATGCATGCCAGCTCAAGCTCTACTACTAACATACTTCTGCAAAGCGTAGCAGTCAGAAACTGGAGTCTTCAAAGTGAGATTGTGATGTATGTGTTAGTGGCCATCATGAGTCCCCTACTTACATATGGAACGACATTGTGCTGATCATGGGCAAAAAGCTCAACATAAAAAACTTATTAAGATTCATTAACCCCGTAAAATGCACTGAATGTAGTCCCAGGGAAGTTATATTTTCAGCAAATTTCAGTCTATACGAGACATCAGACTACAACGACCGTGTCGTAAGAAATCGCGCCAGTTTCCTTGATTGGCGCTAAGCCACACAGATTTTGAGCTCCAGAGGAATTCAGGCCTTTCTTCACCAGTCTGTGCCAAACACAGTAGAGGTAGAGTTTTCCGTTGATTCCAAATATGGGTAGGTACTGATAAGAACATTTTCTGAGTCCTAGCATTTTCTTCATTCTCATACTATGACCTGGTTAGCTAATATCTGCGTAAGGTTCATACTCATCATTATTAAATCTCTTCCCAAGAACTTTTCTCTCGCATAGTCCATGCTCATTGTTCTCGCGATAACATCCATTAATACGAGCAGATATGACAAGGTACTTGTTGAAGTGATTTTTGTTTGCCGAAAAGAACTCTAATTTTTAACTGCAAAGTCAGTCCAAAGTAGCGTTTGTTGGGAAAAGCATCATCCACTTGATTTATTACTGACATTGTCTTCGTACCACACACTTTCGATTTTATATTTGCTAAAAATTACGTGACTACCAAGGCGCGGCTTCACGAATTATATTTTTGATGACAGTTAGTACATAGTCTCGTCCTCGTCTATAGTCAGCGCCAGTTATTTCCATTTTATTCAATCTAGGCCAGTGACATCAATTCATCGACCTGCGCCGTCTGCAGGATTTGAAGTACAGTGAAGGTCTAGTCGATAGTAGATTGCCAGGAGGACTAAAGCCGCACTGATGTGGTTCAATCATTCGTCCACTTTGTGATATATAGAAGCATAAACAGGGTGATTCTGTAGCAATAAGCGCGATTTTTGGGATCTCTTTTATTGTGATCGCGTGTGCTCGCCTACTACATCGAAGCTCCTAGCTCCAAGTCCAGGAAAAAGCAAATGGAATTTTTTTCTAAACTGGATTGCCCCTCAGCTGTTGCTTGGCAAACACATCGAGCGTATTTCCGCCTTAAAAAATTCAAGGGCCTTGCAGATGCCGTTCAGAGTCGGTTGAAAACCTATTGTAACGAATTTACTGCAATTCCTCTTATTTGCAACCTTCTACTAACGTTCAAATCACTAAACTGTTAAATAAATAACTCCACTATTCAATAATGCAAAATGGCCTTTATTTAAGTGCTTCACAATAACACTTATCTTCGCAACTAATAGCTTGCTTAAATCAAACTGATCGTCGCGGCTCCACTGTCGCTGCTTTTATACTGCGCGTTTCCTCGTTGACATATTTCTAGGCGCTTCTATTTGCAGAACTTACTAGTTAGTTATCAGCTATAAAATTACTCAGCTGTAACTACAGATGCACGACTTTATAGCTTCTCTCATTGCATACTTTCGGGAGTTTATCAGATATATGCATGTGGCTGTGCGTTGCTTCTCCGCTGCGTGTATGTACATATGTGTAGACATAATGATTGATTCGTTTATGTACATACAAGTGACTGTCTGCTTGATTGTTGTTGTGACTTCATTTACTTAGCATCAGACTAGTGATGTGAGTATCACTTAGTGTCACACTATAGACTCCGTCCCGTAGTTCGTATGAAAAATTAAATAGTTTTTTATTTTTTGGTGTTTAACCGTTTAAGCGGTTATGGCCGTCCAACAAGGCGCGCCAGTCGCTCCTTCTCTCTGCCAACCGGCCCCAATTGGTCACACCAAGGGAGTTTAAATCGTTTTCCACCTGGTCTTTCCATCGGAGTGGGGACAGCCCTCTACCTCTGTTTCCATAGGCGGGTTCCGATAGAAACACTTTCTTGGCCGGAGCGTCATCTTTCATTCGCATACACATCTCGTACAGCTCATCGTTAAATCTTCTTCGGTACTCACCATCGCCAATGCGTAGAGGTCCATAAATCTTTCGAAGAACGTTTTCTCTCGAACACTCCCAGCGTCGTTTCATCTGATGTTATCATGGTCCATGCTTCTGCACCATATAGCAGGATGAGTACGATAAGTGACTTGCAGAGCATGATTTTCGTTTGCCGATAGAGGACTTTACTTTTCAATTGCCTACCTAGTCCAAAGTAGCATTTATTGGCAAGAGTGGTTCTGGATTTCAGAGCTAATGTTCTTTGCCCAGTCCACAAGAAGGGGGATACTGCAAACTGCACCAACTGTCGCGGAATCAGCCTTCTTAATATCGTATATTAGGTCCAGGAGCTGCCTATATGCCGCTATGTCGAATTTGGTTTCGCCGCAAAACTTATACGGATGTGTAAAATGATGTTGAGCAACACCATAAGCTCAGTCATAATTGGAAAGAGCCTCTCCGAGCCGTTCGAAACTAAACGAGGTTTCAGATAGCGTGACCTTCTATCAATCAAATTCTTTAATTTGATGCTGGACAAAATTATACTAGATGCAGAACTTAACCGCTCTGGAACAATATTCTATCAAAGCGTGCAATTACTATGCTGATGACTATGATATCATAGGCCTAAACACCCGCGCCGTTAGTTCTGCGTACTACGAACTGGAAAAAGAAGCGGTAAAAATGGGTTTGATAGTGAATGAGGCATATTGCACCATGTATTTTTTTTGCCGAGCACCTTACCTGAGTGCTCAAACCAAACACGGGATTTTTTTATAGCCAGCCACTTCATATAATAAGCCCACTTGGAGCCGAATACGCTAGAATGGCCACCACCAACTCTTGATGTCGCACGGTTTGTTTCCGCAGTTTTCTTACGTTTACCAGCATGTACGAACAAAGACGTAAGAGTCGAGATTGAGTATGTGCGCGTGCCTGGAACAGTTTGCCGACAACCACATCAATTGTTGTAAGTAAAAATGGAGGTGTTTGTGTGTCCTATGGGCGTCAAAGTACTCAACCGATCTTCATAGAATGTTCACAGTAGGTTCAGGTAGTCACCCAGTACTTTTCTGGCTATATAAAATTTTAGGAAAATGGGCGGTACCACGCCAATTTTAATTTTCCTTACATTTTATCAAAAGTCCGAGACTGATGTCGAGAGAAGATGAAATGACTCTTGAAGTGCTCGAGGGAAAAGTTCTCCCTAAGATTTGTGGTCCTATCCGTGATGCCGACGGCGAGTATCGAAGGAGGTGCTGTGATGAGCTGTATGAGCTTTATGCAGGTATGACGATATATATAGTCAATAAAAGCCCAAAGACATTGCTGGTAAGGTCATGTTATGCGAACGAACGACGATGCTCCGGCCAAGAAATTATTTCAGTCGACACCGCAGTTTGAAAGCAGAGGAAGGGGGAGACCTCCACTGAGTGAGGAGAGGCAACTTAACTGACCTTTACGCCCTCAATTGGCGTTTGCTATCGCGAAACAGGCATGTTACGAAATGATTAATTGCCGACTAATGATGATGATGAGCGAGTAGGCGTGGTACTGGGACTGGCAGTGAGAGTGGAAGTGGATTTGGATAGATGTCTCTTGCTCAGGATCTAAGACGACCATATTATCAGTTTATAATCATAGTTTTCTTAGTTGCATATGTGTATGTAATAGCGTGTAGAAAAGGGACATTGGCGCTGTCTTAATATTGCATGCCTTACATTGTCCTAATGCAAATAACGGTGCGTGGGAATTTGACTTGCACCGCTTACCTTCTCACTCTACAGGTACACACACAAACACATGTGTACTTCCCTAATTGGAAAACACCTTCACAATGCCTTCATGCATCGGCAAGATATTGAAGCGGAAGGACATTCCCACACTTTTGCTCAGCGTCGTTATCAGAGCCACATATGTTCGTTTGTGCACATGTCCATGCATGTCCTTCCGCATTTTTAAATGCTGTGACTATGAAAATGTTTTCCAATAGTGACGAGCATTTCTCGTCGACACGTGAATTTCGCACAATATGTGCGCCATTTTTTGGAAAATCCCCATTAAGCGTGAGAAAAATCTACAAAATTTTAGTAGCTAATTTAGTTAGTCGTTTGCTCATTGAACGAAGTCCTGTACTCAGAATTTGCTAAGAGAAATATGTTATTTGTTTAAGGTTAGTGCCATGCAGCGATAATTCTTTGTTGATTCATTGAATGTGGTCGATTTGCTATTTTAGCCATTTGTTAGCACTTAGTAGCAATCTTTGTATGAACTAAACATGATCTGGCTAACTGATTGACAAGTGTTTTATATATATATATATATTTATGTATGTTTGTGTGTACTTACATATGTTAGTGCTTGCTTTAAGCAAAGTGTTTGACCTCAATCGAGGATCAGTCGCGAATGTTGACTTCTCTGTTGGCGTGGGAAAGTCGAAAAAGCGTGAATTTTTGTATTACTTTGGTGTTTGTTCAGAATTCCCATGATGGCCAACTCAATTTAGCCGCTCAATGTTGGTAATTTTATCTATTGTTTTGTTGTTGTTGATGTTTCTCATTTCTTTTGTTTTACGCTCTAATGGTTTTTACTCTTTCACGCTTATGCTTTCGCGATTCTCCTAATCACTCCAATTAGAATGAAAGTGTGGCGATATTATATAATATTATTACTTGTGAACAGTTTCGATTGGGTTTTCAAGGATAATAGAAATTAATACATAAATTATACTTGTTTTTGCATATACAGAAGAAAACATTTTCTACAGTTCTGCCCTTATCACTGGCATGGATAAGGAGATCAAAAAACACTTGGTGCAATTCACCTTCAGAGAGATCACGACCTAGCTCTTCTTACAATTCACGGCGTGCTGCTTTTTTTTCTTACAAATTGGCGGGGCGGGATCTACATGTTCTATGCCGACTCCGAACGGCATCTACAAGGCAGATGAATGTTAATTGAGACACTTTTCATGGCAGACATACACTCGTAGTGCTAGCCAAAGCATTGCCAAGGGGCGACACCGTTAAGTAAAACTTTTCTACAATTAAAAAAACTGTTTTCTATATTTTCGAAGCGGCTTTGTACGGGACTTGGACCCAGGACCTTCGGGGTGGTAGGCAGAGCACGCTACCATCACACCACTGTGGCCGCACATATAAGGAGGTCATCAAAGACAAAAAAGCTGCACATTTGCGTCATGGAAGCCACGTCAGTCGTGGCAGATATAAACGCTAAATGAAGAAGGACTACTTCTATTTGGAAACCAGCATTAACAACGGAAACTATCTCTACCTAGAAATCCAACGGAGTATCACCATTGACAGAACTTTTGCCGGCAGCCACACCGTCTTAAAGGCATTAAAATCCAAAGTGATAAAGCTGGGTATCGTGTGGAAGTGTCGAGTCACGCTGGCGTTCATAAGGCATCTCAATATCTCCCATTGCTGGCTCACTGGGCACAGCGAAATTTAAGGGAAACAATTTATTAGATGAGATGGTCAGGAAAGGTCTCGGTATGAAAACAGGTGAGGTGGACAGTTCTGTACGTAATGATTGCAATATCTCAAGGACATTACGACCACCTTTGGATAGGAAAATAACTAGCATCCACAAGTTAAAAAATATGCAGCGAGAGTATTATTGGTATCATCAGAGGTCAATGCGCTATAGCATCAATACTATGACGGTGGCACATACCAAGAAGCTCTCTCTGCAGAAGCCGTCATGATGAGGAAGAAGAGGAGTCGCTTCATTACTTTCTCTGCCGATGTCCTGAGCTACAAACAAGACAACTCATATTTCTGTGTGCATGGTTTTTCCACAGTCTAGCAGAGGTTGGGAAGGTGAATCTTTCGCTCCTGGGGACTATTATGCGCCGCCACGCGGCACTCACAATGGACAAAGAAGTCTCCGTGTAATAGTGTGGGAAGTTCTCATGCACGCCCTCTTAACCTTGCCTAACCTACCATTGCCAACGATTTCTTCTTTGGATTGAGTAGGTTGTTCAAAGGTAAATTCGTTTCTCGGCGTGCAAAAGTAACTTTCTATTAGAATCTCCTCATACCTACGCTGCTTTATAGCTCGTAAGCGTAAACGATATGGCCTTTGTGCCCCAGCGGGTTAGGTGGCTTAGAATATACTCGCCTGTGGGTTGCGTAGCGCAACACCTCTCAAGGGGTTGCCAGCGCAATATATAGCTTCTCCAATCTTATTGTCAACCTCACCTACCCGTGGCGAATCCTGTTTCATTAACAGCCAAGGTTCTGGCGATCCCGAACTCTTGATGGATGTTTTGGGAGGGCAGTATGGCCTAGAAGGTTTCATGTGGTCATACCAAATCGTTACCGAGATGGTCGGGCTAGCACCTTTATGGTGCTTGATACCAGAACGTACCGGATCTGCATCCGATAAAGGATCACCAAAATCAATAACACTCCCGAAGGCCTTCGGGGAGTGTAATTATCGCTACAACAATAACAACAACATGTGGCCTTTGTGTAAACGGTGTGGTCTTTGAGCTGTGTGAGCTTTACACTTACCCCTACTGATTTGGAGAAAAGTGGAAGAAAACTTGATCTTCCAATTGACGCCACTTATTGAAGAGCAGGGATAAATGGCATTAATTTACAAACAAATCCCGAAATCGCACAGGCGTTGCCACTCAGTAAAATAATTTTAGGTATGCGAATTTGGGAACCACATTAAAAAGGGTTTTTTCCGTCCTACTTTCTAAGTACCATTTCGGGATTGGCCTTTAGACAGGTTCGAAATAATTTCAACAAATTTCCCGGAAAGGATTTTCGTGATTGTTTTCGGGATCTTTCTGGACTACTTTTTTTTGACCTTTTCGGAACTGTTTTTGGACTTATTTCAAGATTATTTTAGGATAATTTTGGTTTTGTATTTGAGACTACTTTTTTGTTTTCGGAATGGGGTTCGAGACCGTTCCTTTCAGAATTTTCCCTGTTAATTTTCGGGATTGTATTTATTGAAATAGTTTTAAAACTGCTTCAGGATCATTTTGAGATAGTACTAGAATTATTTTCATAACTATTTTGGGACTATTCCAAAATCGTTAACCGGATAATTTTAGATCATTTCGGAAGTTTTTAAGCACTTTCTCCGTGATTTGGAATGATTTCAAGACAGTTTTAAGATCATTAAGAATGGATGTTGGGATCGCTTTTAGAACTATTTCGGGTTGATTTACGGAATCTTATTAGAATAATTGCAATACAGTCCCAGATTTTGGACCGTTTCGGGCTTGGATCATTTCTGGATATTTTTTCTGTGTTTCGGGGCTGTTTCTATGTGATTTGAAATAATTTTAAAACTCTTTCTGGATAATTTCGGGATAATATTAGAATTGATTTTCGGAATGTTTTTGCATTATTTTGGATATATTTCTATATGTTTTGGAACAATTTTAAGATCATTTCGAGATAAATTAGAAATGGTTTTTTACCTATTTCCGGAACATTTCAAGTTTGTTTTCGGAACCGTTTTTTGGCTCATTGTGAATGTGTTTCTATATGATTCGGAATAATTTCAAGACTTTTTCAGGACTATTTCGACATATTATTGTAGTTGCTTTTAGAACTATTTCGTTTTTTTTTCTTATAATATTGGCAATGATTTAGAATCATTTTAGGATTGTTATTTGGATCTATTCGGTTTAAAAACTTGGGGGACAGTTTCTGGGTAATTTTTCTAATATACATATTTTTTGTGTATCGGCTTTTGGATGACATTTTGTATAGAGATAATGAGCACCTTTATCTGGGTATTGGAAAATTTCACAAGGTTGCCACCTACTTGTATTGAAAGAAAAAAAACATTGAAATGTACCAATATGGGAATTAATATTAACTCAATTTATGATGTATTCCACAAGATTTTCATCCAACTTGATGCCGCCGTTGTATACAGTGTATTGTCTTCCATACTGAATGAAGTAATATTGCATAACTTTAGGGTGGCGTTCCATATTTATCATTTTAGACAGCCTTCTGTTGTTCCTGCGTCCAGGTCCTGAAGTAACTAATTTGTGGCCACTCTTCTGGGCCACTCAGCATGTATGCTTTAACATTATCGATAGTGATTTGGCCGGCCCTTTTCTCGAGCAGTTGTCGTTTCGCAAGCAGTTGAAGAATACCAGTTCAGCATCGTCCTCGTCTGCATCGCTGTAAACGCATATTGATTGGGTCCTCGGCCTATTTTATCCTGTGCAAATATTTTGTGAATTACCCGTGTCCGGAGAGCATTTGGGTAACATACAAATTTACTTCACCAAAGCTTCAATATCTGGTATTAGTTTCGCTGTTCACCTGCCTCGCTGTTCCTTTTCCCAACGTCATTGCCACAACCTAAACGTTTCTTACTGCTCTCTTGGCTAACGACTTTCATGCGCTCTTGATCCGTCTGCTGTTTTGCTTCCCATAACTTTCTTCTTTCCAGCACGTATAGGCGATGGGATTGTTCCGCTAATAACTTGTACAGCTGGTCCTGATAAAGTGCAACCACCCGAGGCTTTCAACGATTCTTCTTACAAAGTGTGTTTGCCCACTGTTGATAGTTTGATGTTCATCAGCAGTTTCCTTTTGCTTTCTGTTGATTCTCCGATGTTTGCCATGAGCCTGCCTCGCAGCCTGTTTAGATGCTTTCTCAGACGCATGTTCAATTTGATCCGAATATGTTAGTTAGGAGTATAACCTTAATCCAACATTTTAAAAACACAAAAAACAAGTAAGGACGGGACTGTCTTCGGCTGTGCCGAAGACTTCATACCTTTCATGAACGGGGCTGAACAATAATCTTATGCCGTTCGTAATCTCCGAATAATCGGATGTATAAGATAAGAAATATATAGTGAACAAATCTACATACCTTAACGATTTTTAAGATAAATATAAAATAAAAAATAGGTAGGTACTTTGTGTGAGGATGCAAAGTTTCAGGTTTTTTGTGGTCTGCGTGTAAATCTATGACTACGAATCACGTATTTCAAAAATATATGACGTAAACGTAACTATTTGATGAAATTTGATGAATTTGAAGCTTCTAGCCGTAAAAAGGGGGTCAAAATGACAGTTTATATGAAGTATATAATATATATACCACCGATCTCTATGATTTTTTCAGACAACAATATATGCTATACACGTAAGCATTTGGTGAAATTTGAAGCTTCTAGCTGTTAAAATGGGGCCGAAATCGTAAAAAAAAATATATATATACTATATATATCATCATATATATATTATATATATCACCGATCTCTATGATTTTCTGACACAACAATATATACTATATACGTAAGCAATCGGTGAAATTTGAAGCTTATAGCTGTTAAAATGGGGTAGAAATTGCGAAAAGTTTCTTATCTGAACAATCGGTTGTATGAGATATATACTATATATACAACCGATCTCTATGATTTTTTCAGACAACAATATATGCTATATACGTAAGCAATCGGTGAAATTTGAAGCTTATAGCTGTTAAAATGGGGTAGAAATTGCGAAAAGTTTCTTATCTGAACAATCAGTTGTATGAGATATATACTATATATACAACCGATCTCTATGATTTTTTCAGACAACAATATATGCTATATACGTAAGCAATCGGTGAAATTTGAAGCTTATAGCTGTTAAAATGGGGTAGAAATTGCGAAAAGTTTCTTATCTGAACAATCAGTTGTATGAGATATATACTATATATACAACCGATCTCTATGATTTTTTCAGACAACAATATATGCTATATACGTAAGCAATCGGTGAAATTTGAAGCTTATAGCTGTTAAAATGGGGTAGAAATTGCGAAAAGTTTCTTATCTGAACAATCGGTTGTATGAGATATATACTATATATACAACCGATCTCTATGATTTTTTCAGACAACAATATATGCTATATACGTAAGCAATAAGTGAAATTTGAAGCTTATAGCTGTTAAAATGGGGTAGAAATTGCGAAAAGTTTCTTATCTGAACAATCGGTTGTATGAGATATATACTATATATACAACCGATATCTATGATTTTTTCAGACAACAATATATGCTATACACGTAAGCATTTGTTGAATTTGAACATATTACTTTTTTAACAACGAATTTTCATATAATATAAAATAAAAAGTCGGTAGGACATCTGTGTGAGGATGCAATGCTTCACGTTTTTTTGCTGCTGTAAAAGACTATGGCTACGAATCACGTATTTCAAAATTATATCGACGTAAACGGAACTCATTGCGTGCAATTTGATGCAACTCTGAGCTTCTAGCCGTAAAAGGGTCATATGACAGTTTATTATATGATAAGTAATATATATATATGATCACACCGATCGCTATGATTTTTTCAGACAACAATATATGCTATAAACGTAAGCATTTGTGAAATTTGAAGCTCTAACTGTTAAAATGGGGTAGAAATTGCGAAAAGTTTCTTTATCTGAACAATCGTTGTATGAGATATATTACTATATAGCAACCGATCTCTATGTACTTCTTTTTCAGACAACAATATATGCTATAAATACGAAAGCTAATTTGTGAAATTGAAGCTTCTAACTGTTAAACGGGACTCAGAAATTGCGCAAATGTTTCTCTTATCTGAACAATCGGTTGTATGTGGATATATTACTATATAGACCACCGGTATCTTGATGATTTTCTCAGACAACAGATACTGCTAGACACGTAAGCATTCTGATAATGATTTGAACACTATCTAAACGATGTTTTTAATATAAATATCAAAGATAACAACGTAGGTAGTGTATCTGTGTGAGATGCAATGCTTCACGTTTTTTTTGGTCTGCATGTAAAAACTATGCTACGAATCGACGTATTTCAAAATATATGACGTACACGTCAACTATTTGATGAAATTGTGATGAATCTGAGCTTCTAGCCGTACAAACAGGTCGATGTGATCAGTTTATATGAAGTATATAATATATATAGCCACCGATCTCCTATGAGTTTTTGTCAGCACACACTATATATGCTATAACGAAACGTCGATTTTGTGAATTTGAAGCTTCTACTGTTAAAATGGGGTAGAAATTGCGAAAGTTTCTATCTGCACCATCGTTGTATGAGATAGTATACTATATATACAACCGTATCTCTATGATTTTTTCAGACCACAATCTATGCTGATATAAGATAATATTCGGTGAAATTTGACGCTTACCTAGCTGTTAAATAATGGGCTAAAATTGCGAACTATATATATATAAATCTATATATTATATCTATATATACACCATATATATAGCGTATAGAGACCACCGATCTTACTGATTATTTTCAGACACACAATATATGCTATATA